>ML808285.1:390040-419469 GCA_009831015.1 Picea engelmannii
TGGTCTGGTTTCTGAGCTGATGCGCTGTCGTTCGGAGTCTTCCTCCATTTGATCACCCTTTAAAACAAACCGTGACATTAAATCTGATGGGCTTCGGGCTCTGCTCCTGCTAGCAATCCAGGAGTGACTTCCGAACGCCAACACATTGCAATTTTGAAACATGACTTTTGAGTGTATTTGATGATTGAAGTAATGTGTTGGCAGTGGTTGATCAGTAGAGTGGAAGTAATTGAATAGGTATTCACTTGGAAATTGATTAAATGTTACATGGATAGATAAGAAAAGTAGAGCTCCTCTACAGGTGGTTGTGGAATGCAAAATGTCTTGTTTGTTGGCACTGTGTTAAATATTTGATTACAGTGAGCAAGTTGATGCACATAATTTTTTGAACTTTACACAGTAATTGTTTTGGGTCTCACTGGTCATTTGGTTGAGGTGTTTCCTTTTATAGAATGGTTATGGATCACTTGATTAATTTTATGAACAATAATCACTCTCTTTCCCTACCATTATTTCTCTTTTCGCTAATTACAACCCCATCTCCTTTCCACATTCATTTTTCACTCCTTGTTCTAAAATTGATTACAATCAAGCAGAATTTTGTACTGAAGCAGTTGGAAGTTACATTGTCTTGGTTGGATTACAGTGAATTTTTTCTCTGGTTTGCATTACATTTGATTGTTGTTTTCGTTGAACCGTAACCGTGTTCTCTTCCCCCTCATTATATCATGTTTCTCTCAAAACAAACCCCTCACATATCCCAAAACCCTTTGTTCACCCCCTACTCACTGACAAACAATTTAATAATTTATATGGATTGGATTGCATGAGTCTGATACGTTGTTGAGCCAAAATATATTTCATATTTTTAAAGAGTTGTCATGTATGACTATATAAAATACTATTTGCTAATCAATCATGCATACAGGAATGAGTTTTTTCAGCCGAGGTAGCCATGGCAAAAGCAACAGAGGGAGAGGTAATTGGAACAAAGGCCCAAGAAGGCTAAGGTTCTCCATACATTTCGACATTGACTCACAAGAGTTAGGCTAGTTGTTTCAGGCTGGATTTTTCAATTGGATTGGGAAAGGAGTGGTCCAACCTAGGCCTGAAAGGCCTCCCTTCCAAGTTCCGCAAGCCCCCGGTATTCTTGTGCCACCTCATGTCTCATTGCAACCTGAGGTTCCCAAAACTGATGGATGGAGAGAGATTGTCCACCCGACAATCTCCCAACATCGTGGCTGGCCCAATTTGTCTTTGCCTGCTCCTCTGCCTAACAACCAGAATGTCCAAGCTGCCCCTGACCACTCATCATTGAAATCCTCCCATGCTAGCAAGATATTGAAAACTAAGGCCCACCATGCCCCTGACAAAGGAAAAGCCATTGCTACCCCTTCCTCACCCTCCAATGGATCTGACAAATCTGTGTCTTCCCGAATGCATTTGAGGGACGATTGTTCTCACGTGATCAATGAGATTAGGCCTAAAGGCTCAGTGCATCCAAAGGAAAATTTAGAAAAATCGAAGGGTGACAGAAGCAATCAAGAAAAAATTGAATCATAGAGTGGGAAATATGGCTTTTGAGTTTTTATTTTATCTATTGTTTGTTAACGCTCTGTAAATTTCCTAGAGGTTGACGAAAGAAGAAATCTACAAAGGTAACTTTATCCAACCACTTTTGAAGCTGGGATCTAGCCCTTCCAACTTCAGAGAGGGATCTCTCTATATTATTTAGATACGTTTCGAATTTTTTAAATATTAGGCTAGGTAAACAAATGAGTTGGTTTTGTTGATGTAGTGTTGATTGAGTTGGTTGAGACAGTCTACACATCCATTGGGCTATGGGGTCTATGTCTTAAAAATTGAAATCTAAACCAGAAAAGAAAAGAAAACCTTTCACAGGGTGAGATAATATAATCACTGGATTCTTCAATAGCATATTTGATGGATAGCAGAAAAGACGAGAAAGATAGTTTCAACAAAGAAGCAGTTAAGAATTTCTTTATTGAAATAACCAGAAGAAAAACACGAAAATCTTTTGAGTCAGAAACAGGGTATCCGAGATAAATCCTGTCACGTTCGTTACTTCTAAAGATTAGATTTAGAAAATAGTATAAAAACAAAGCAAGAATAACATTCAACTTAGAGAGAAAAACATTACCAGTGAATACACGCAAGAATCCTGTAAAAGTGCCTCTTTGTATTAATGGAAGATCTCTTCAAAAATATTACAATCTGATAGCTTCAGGGTGTGAAGATCAACAACCCTCAATACTTCGAAAGATGAAGTATTTATAACTCAAACTTACAAATGATCCTGTCATTAATGACCAGGACGTGCTATATCTATTTTTAGCCTAACAAACTTAACAAATCTCAAAAATCTAGGAACTGCTAGATGATGTGGTGTAATTGCATGCTGATTTCTGGGTGGGCCATTGGTGAGGTCTCTGCACGACCTCATCTGACTGGACAAATGACTGGACTGTGACAGCTCATCAACTACTCAATCAGATCGCAGAGTTCTTCCCATCGCAGATGACTGGGCACGTTGACTTTGAGTAGCCTTCGATACACTTCATCCATTTCTATGTACTTGGTGAAGGTAGGCTTAGTGAGGAAGATATATCGAATCTCGTGTTGGATACTGATGTCCAACTGAAGAGCATATAGAAATGCCTTGCCAATGATGCTCCCTTGAATTCCTGCAAACTTTGAACTGTCCTTAGCCACATCGGCCAATCTCTTCTTGTAGTCTGGGAGTGTCATCAATTTGTCATTGATCTCCTTCAGACCAGGAAGACCTTTCTTCTGTAGAGCCTCAATCTTACTAAAGAATATTTGTACCCCTTGGTCCATTGCCTGGACCTTTTCTTCCAACTGAAGCATTAATCCTCTCTTGGTCAAAACTCTTTTGACCTCAAGGATAGTCTCTGTTCTGTCTTCAATTTTCAGTTCTTCCAGCTCTTCCCTGGTCTTAGAATTTAGGAACTTGATGATCGCGTTCGCCTGTGTTGGCATCTCTCCCAATTATGATTTGATCTTCTCGATGGCCTGTTTTCTTCTCTGCACCAATACATTCTGCTCAAACATTATCTGTATCATGGGCCATATCTCGTTCATGGACTTGGTGATGTCTGTACATACACTTTCTTTAACCTCGGCCAAAGTTTTTCCTGCCACTGTTTGCTTCTGGAGCTGCTGTAACTCCTGTTTGAGCTGATCTGTCACCTGCTTTTCCTTGGAGAGGCTATTCTGAAAGGACGATTTGAGTTCTTGAAGGTTCTCAATCTCCTTTTTGAGCCTGCTGATCTCTGTTTCCTGTAGGTTCATCTTTTCCATAGACTTAGCCAGGTCGGTTGTCTTCTCCAGGGATGTCAATGGAGTCACGAATGGGACTTCTGGCACTGCTGCTGTGCTCACTCATGAAATTGGAATAGAACTCAATGGAATGACTTCCATTAGCTTCAGTTGCTCTTTCTCTTTTAATAGCTTCTCCATCTCAGCTTCCATTTCCTTAAGCTGTGCATTCTGCTCCATGAGCAGCTTGAGCATTTCATCTTTCTCTCCTTCTTTCTTTGCTATCTCCTTCACCTGCGAATCCTCTGTGGGCGGGAACTTCAATTGTTTCCTTAAGGAGGCTATGTCAGCGTTCTTCTTCTTAATCATCTCCTCAGCTGCTTTCACGTTCAAAGGATCGTAACCGATCTTGAGGACCAGTTCCTCCAAAGTCTTGATTCTGTTGTCCTTGGCAAAGGACGATATCTTCTCTAACTTCAATTGTGTTTGAACATTGTTCAGGGACACTTGCATTTTGGACGCAGTAGTGGAAGCATGCACCAGTGTGTAAAATACCATTTCCCCTGTCCCCTTGTGTAGATCCATCTAATCAGCCGGATGCACGTCCTTCATCTGGAATTCAAAGGTGGCCCTTTTATAGTCAGTGATCACCTTTGGATCTGGTACCTATGCCTAGAGGAATGCCATATGCATTATGCCCTTCTCGGTGTTGAATGTCGATAGCAACCTATATTGCATAGTCGATGTTTTCTTCTAGAACTGTGCAAAAGTACTGCTGGTCAGGGTCTGGTTCCTTTTCTTGATTAGCTCATACTTCTCGAAGATAATCAGCTTCAGTCCCACCTTGCCTGGCTGGGTGGTCAATGGAGAATCTGTAGATTCTTTTGGCAATGCTAAGGTTATGACCTTATGGAGGCTCAAACCAAAGGGTAGCCTATCAACTTTGGTCACTGTAGTAGACGGGGCTTCTTTTTCCCTGGTCGGGCCAGGAACTGAAATAGTCTTAGGCCTCTTGGTGTGCAGCTGGAATTCTTCTGATGATACCTCAGTGACAGGCAGAGATAAATCTTACCTGGGCCTCTTTTCTTTCGGAACCTGTGGGGTGGTTGTTTGCGAGACACTGGCCAGAGGATCCTGCTATTCTGCTTTGACCAAAGTATTAGGTTCCCATACTGTCTGGTTAGCAAATTTCTCGATTTCAGGCCTTGATTCATGAACATATGGGATGTTCTTGTTTTTCACCCGCATCTCGGAGATGATCCCATAGGGATCATAATGCCATGGAAAGATCATGAAGAACTTCATTTCCCTCAGCATCCTGTCTGCCTCTTCCCCAGCACCATGATTGTTGCAGATGAAGGAGCCAATTTGCCCCTTGATTCTAAGCTGCTTCTTTTTCTTCAGTGACACAAAATGGATATCATCAGAATTTATTATCTGCCTTATATATTCCAAAGAAAAAATTCTGACAGGCAGATACTTGGTCATCTTATATGGTGCCAACTCGCACCTGTATACTCTGATCTCGATGTAATCTTGGTACAAATACCAATCCCCTGTCTTTGTGTTATCAGAGAGATGCAGGATCCTCTGAACTTCATCATTTATTCGAGGCTCAGGCCTGCCGCCTAGCATACTTACCACAGGGTGGTAGAATTGATCAATGAACTTCTTGAAACTGAACTTGGAGTTGTGCTTGAGCAAGGAGGTCCATGCTGTCACTGCTTGGGGTCTACCATCTCCATCCATCTTCTGCATGGAAAACATGAATTTTTCCACTTGGAAGAAGTCGAACAAGTACGCTAGTATGGATGAGTATCGAAACATGCCTTCCGTGGCAAAATTCACGAACTGTTCGTTAATATTGTTCGCCAGGAATGTGTTGAAGTCAAACTGGGTGGTGGGCTTTTCATCGGTAGAGAAGATGGATAGAAAACCCAGAATGGGTTCATCTACCCACTGATCAGAATAGTATCCTAACAAAGCACAAAGGGAAGAGATGATTTGGTTTCCTTTAGTCGAGAAAATGGAAGAAGGATAAGGAGGATTTGTGGAGGGAAATTGAGCAGATGGGGGGAGGAAAAGCTCGAATATTTGAACCCTTTGAGGGAAGGTCATTTTCTGGTATAATTCTGTAAGAATTTCCAGGTTGAAGGGTGATGTGGAGTCGACTCGGGGGATTTGCATCATCTGGTCGATGGATTTTGGCATAATGAGTAAAAGGATCTCTCTAGATGAGGAGACGATGGCTTTTTTCTCGGGAATGTAGTGAGCTTGGCATTTAAGGGCAAACTCTAGAAAATGGTGGATTTGAGGAAAAAGATATAGGGGTAAATTGGACTCCCAGAGTCCAATTTCATCGCTATGGTCCAGGAAAACTTCCTTGAGCCATGACTGAAGGTCAGCGAAATCAAAATTGCACTTTGTATCTATGATTAAGCAGTCTTTGTCAACCAATGGGATCCTGTCAAGGTCGACAGGAGGCAGGAGAAACAGATTCTCTTCTCCTTCTACTTGTTTAGACTTTGGTGCCATCTCTGCAACAGTACCTGCAAGACAAACAATGTTAGTGGGGGCGACTGACTGTGGATGGGAGAAAATGACTGTAACAGAGGAGTAAACGGTGTAAGAAACTCTCTGGTGTGATGAGCAGTAAATGGTGAAAAAAGGGAGAATGAGGGTAGTTTTGAGTAAACGGGTGTCCGTTGGGCACGGGAGACAGATCAGTTGGATAACAGATAGGTTATCTAGTAATAAATGGCCAACGGATCACTTGGGGTGTGAGATGGCAGGTGACTGTGACTGAGGGATATGAACGAGTGACGTGACAGCTACCAATTGGGGTAAAATTCATAGTGAGGGGGCTTGCCACGAGAGAATGGGAGGAAGGACTGATAACAGTTAATGGGATGTGACTATTTCGGGAAAAGGTGGGTGATGACATCAGGGGGTGACGAGGTTATGTCAGTCCGCAGGAGGCGATGGGACCCAGGACCGATAGATTGATGCTACACCTAGATAGGGGCCCTCTAAAGAAAAGATCCCATTCTAAATCCACCCCCTCGGTTAAAAGAAGATCAGTCGGGGGCGTCTGAAAATCATTTTGAGCCATTGATTTGCACACTTTCTTCTTGGCTGCAGATCTATGCGCGTCTTTTATTACCCATTCTGGACCCTCCGCTCCATTAAAGGCAAAACAAACGGGGGGGTCCGGAATCCAATGCTGATCGTAGATCTGAGTTCTTGATCCTGAGTCGTCCAGATGCGCGCGGGTCTTATCAGCCATTCTGGACCCCCCCCTCCGTTAAAAGCAGAACGGTGGGGGGGTTCGGAAAAATATTTTCACCGTAGATCTGGGCGCCACGATTAGGACCATTGATATGTGCAAGAAGCATAAGTGGGGAGCGGAAAACACATGCGCCTAGAAAACTTAGGAAAATTGCTTTTTCACGGGTTTTCTCCAAGACTTTTCATGTCTACACCACCAAGGGGTTAGTCGAACAACATTTTAGGTATCCAAATCATGGTGCAACATTGATCATCAAACTGGTTCTTATTGAAATAAAGAAATAAAGCAACTAGCCTATCTTCTAACCTAGCTTCCTATGAAAATTAACCAAGAATAGACCGTTGGGTTAAGAATTTACTCTACCCTGGGGCTATCTGACCAAGATTAGACAATCTGGCCAGATTTATTCACTAATCTAACCTAGACACTTTGGCTAAGATTAAACTGTTTAGCCAAACTCATTCACTACCCTATCAACATCAATTTAAAAAGAAATTGGCCATGCTTGAAAGGTATGGACCAATTTTCTATTATTGCATGGGGCTTTTATTGAATTCTTTTATGCCCTCTTTTCTTTTCTTTTTCTTTTTTCTATTCTTTCTTCTTTTTTATTTTGTTTTTCAAATTATTTGCAGAATGAAAAATCATTTGTCAACAAAAAACACTAGAGACAGATAATATGCCAGTCATCAGTTGATCCTATAACTTATAGGGTGATAAAAGTGGCTCCACCTAGGGATGGTACTTGCCCTGTGAAGTGCCAAGAATCCTGGTTCCTGTCATCCTGAAAATTTCTGCCTAGTATCCTTCATTGGTTTTATTCTCAAAAATTGGAAGAACAGTGGTCAGTGGCTTAGGGCCTTCTCTTCGGGATTCAACCAACTGACTAATGTTATTCGCTCAGAAAATGCAGGCGAAAGATAAAAATGGTATGTACAATGGAGAGTGAAAACGCGAGCCTCTACTGGGGCAATGCATAATGTTTCAGCATTCTGCCATTTACAGGTCCTCTTGGCAGATCTGTCCCATCAGCATTGTTTAGCAAGAAAGTGTTGTTTCCTCTGAATGCTTGAATCATGAATGGTCCCTTCCACAGACTGTCAAACTTTCCATGCTTTCCCTTGTCTTCATTTCTGGCGTCCCACCTCAGCACCAAATCTCCTAGCTCAAAATCATCCTCCTTGGTTCTCTTGTCAAAAATCTTCTTGATGCTTTCTTGGACTACCTGGGTCTTGTTGAAAACTTCTTCCCTAGACTACTGCAAATGAATCATCTGATTGATCCTTCTCTGTGTGTCATTTGGCTCAGTTTGTATGTCTTGAAGAAACTTCATGACAGGGACTCCTAAAGAAGTGGGAAAAAATTATTTTGTGCCATAGACCAGCTGATACGGTGACATACCGATTGACCTTTTGGTGGTTAGTCTGTCAGCCCATAATGCAAACACCAACTTGTTATGCCACGACTTCTTGTTTTCCTGCAACATCTTCTTGATGATGTTCACCAAGGTTTTGTTTGAAGATTTCGCCAGCCCATTTCCCTGAGGGTAGTAGGCTATGTAATGCCCCAAACTAATGTGATACTGGTTGCAGAAATCTATGAGTTTCTTTGATCGAAAAGCAGTTGCATTGTCAGTTATAATCTTTCTAGGACATCCAAAATGAGACAAAATATTATTTTCAAGGAATTTGATAATAACAGAATCAGTGGCTTGCTTGCTTGGAACTGCTTCGATCCGCTTTGTAAAATAATCTGTGGCAGTGAGAATCCACCTGTGCTGGCCTGAAGAAGGGGGGTGTATTTCTCCAATGAAGTCCAATCCCCATTGCTGGAAAGGGGCTTCAACTGAGATCGGTTTCAAGGGTAGAGGGAGGAGTTTCCTTTTGCCTTCAAACAGCTGACATTGATGACATGAAGTCACTTTATGATGTACATCGGTGAATAGAGTGGGCCAATAGAATCCAGCTCTGAGTATTTTGTTGGCTATGACCTTCTAGTTCAGATGGCCACTACATTCACCTACATGAAATTCTTGTAACACTTTGTCAGCTTCATCTTTCAGTAAACAGTTTAACATAATACCTCCAGGATCTTTCCAGTACAGATTGCCTTCTAGAATACATAATTTTAATGCCTTTAACTTCAAAAATCTAGCTTTAGTCTTAGTCAAACCAGGGGGAGCTTGTAAATTTTGCAAAACAAATATAAGGTCTGTGTACCATGGAGAGTTGAGAAATACCTCTCTCACGCTTGGAGTCACCATCTCACCCTATTCATCTGTTGCAGCTAAAAATTTAATGTCAAGAGCATGCAAATTAGATTCAACCATTAATTTAGCTAGGCCTTGACCTTTAATTAGTTTCGTAGGCTTAATCTCTATGTCGTATTCTAAAATGACAGCAATCCATTTTCCTCTTCTTCCATCCGGATTGTCCTATGTCAAAATGTCTTTTACTACCGCATTCAGAACATACACAATGGTGTTGGAATGGAGAATGTAGACTCTGAAGTCTTTTATGGCCTTTACCAAGGCAAATGCCTGTTTCTCCATTATCTTGTAGTTCAACACAACATCTCTTAACGCTTTACTAAAGAAAGCTATGGGTTGTTCATACCCTTCGCTATTCTTTTGTAGTAATACCGCTGCTATAGTATGTTCGGAAGTGAAAGAAAAAAGATAGAAATCCTTGGTAAAATCAGGACTGATTAAGACAGGGGCCTCTGTGAGTGCTCGTTTGACTTGTTCGAAAGACTTTCTGGACTCAGCGTCCCATTTTATTTTTACCTCCTTTTTTAACATGTTTGTAATTTTTCTGAGGTGCTCTGCCAGATTGGGTATGAATCTTCGTAGAATTTTTTTTTTCTGATAAAAGACTGTAATTCTTTGATGTTTCTTGGGTGTTCTAATTTTTGTATGGCCTCGATTCTGCTGGGGTCTATTTTGATTCTGTCCTTAGAAATTATATGCCCTAGCAGTTTTCCCTCTTCTAGTCCAAAAAGGCTCTTTTTAGGATTTAAAGAGATCCCAAATCTCCTGCATTTCTCAAAAACTTGTTTGAGATGCCTGAGGTGCTTGTCGTCAGATTGTGAAAACACAGTCACATCGTCTAGATAGATGACGATAAATTTTCCTAATTCTTCCACAAAGGCGATGTCCATCGCTCTCTGGAAAGTGGCTCCTGCGTTCATCAGACCAAAGGGCATTTTCACGTACATGAAAGTACCCCATGGTGTGGTGAAAGCGGTTTTGTCTTGGTCATCTGGATGAACGAGGACCTGATTATAACCTGAGAACCCATCTAGCAAAGAGATGCTACTTGATCTGACTACCCTTTGTAAAATATGATCCATTTTTGGTAAGGGGTAATTATCCTTCAGGGAGACCTTATTCAAATTTTGGAAATCAATACAGAGTCTGATTTCTCCAGATTTCTTACGTGTTGGAACCAAATTTGAGACCCATTTAGAAAAATGTAACGGGACTATGATTTTGGCATCATACATTTTTTTAATTTCCTTTTCTATCAGAGGTAATAACTTGGGATTGATTCTCCTAAGTTTCTGTCTGAACGGTTTTTGGTCTTCTTTTATTGGAATTCTGTGTTGTATGATGCTGGTATCGTAAGATTTCAAATCCTCATAACCCCAGGCAAAAACATCCGAATATTCTTTGAACAACTCAATGTATTTGAGTTTTTTCTCTCGGGGTAAAGATTTGGACAATTTGACCATTCTAGGTTTCTCTTCAGTTCCTATATTACAGTCTTCTACTTCTTGTCCACTGGATTCAATTTTCGGTTTTTTGGCTACATCGTTAAAGTCAAACAAATCCTCTAAAGGAACTAATCCCCTAGGAAAAATGTTACTTTTCAAATGCAAAATGTCATTTTCCATTTCATCATCACCTAATTCTCCATAATCTAAGCTATTTACACTATCAATCTCGAAATCAGATCTATTTACATTTTCATCTTCGTTCTCTAAATCTATATGTGTACATTCAAAATCATTTTTACACTGCAGAAAGTGTTTGATTTGATCATCATTACCAAAAACTTGACAATACCTGATGTTATCGGGAACAGTTGGTTTTCACTTCACTTCTACCATGTATGGGCGAGTCGAGCGAAATGGAATTTTATAGGTGGCTGTTGATGTAGCCAACCCGTCTGCCAAAATATTCTGTCCCCGAGGCATTACCTGCAAGTCAACTTCAGTGAAACATCTCAGGGCATCAAGAACAACATTTCTATAAGCTCTAAGACATGGGTGTTTCGCAACATACTCACCTTTGATCTGCTTGATTATCAACTCAGAGTCACCTCTTACCATAATCTATTTAGCACCAACCTTTTTCAAAAGTTTCAGGCCGAGCATCAAGGCTTCATACTCGGTGATATTGTTAGTGCACTAGAAATTCAATTTGTAAGAATGGTTTTCTGAGTAACTGGATCTGTGATTGTTTAGCCAAACACCTGCTCCAGCTCCTTCTTTTCTTACTTCTCCATCAAAATCCATGCTCTAGAAATCTGATGGTAATTCTTCAGTTATCATGTTTTTCTTCCTTTCTACCTCGATGATTTCTTGGCCTTCGTCCGGACCTAATGTATCTTCTCCCAGCTGAATATCTTTCTCTCCCGTGTCACCATCATTATACAGGATAAAAGAATCCAGGTCAGAGTGTGCAGAGTAAAGAGGATAATTGTGCAGTTTTTCTTGGCTACTGACCATGTACTTCATCAATGTTTCTCTGTATAGCCTTCTTTGTTGCCCGAAAACTGGGATAGTGGCATATGACATATCTAATTGCAGGGTACCTTTCAACTTAGCTCCCTAGGACCGAGACAACAACATTCCATACTTCGGGGGAATGTTTGCAACTACCACATCCATGACCATGCTCTTTGTAGGAATCTGAACCAGGGTGATACACAGATCTTTGATCAAACCAATACATCTAACTTTATTGGAATCAAACGAATGTAGATCTTTATAAGGTTTGGTGACCTCCAGTCCCAGTTTCTCCATCACTGCTTTCGACATCATATTATGGGAAGCACCCGAATCCAACATAGCATTATGTAGGATCAGGTCATGTATGTTTAGGCTAATGTAAAAAGGAGCGACCTCGCCATTATCGTCTCGACCATCTACTTCAGGTTCGAACAGAAGTTCAGGTTGGTCATCTGTAAGGTTCATAGTATCTGAATGATTTTTTGATCCAATGGTTAAGGCCTTCGTGCCTATGTCAGATTCAATGGTCAGTGCTTTAATCACCTATGAACGGTAAACATCTTTGTTCATCAACTCAGAAAGTGGAATGGGAATTTTTACTTTGGCTAATTCCCCCTCAAGGATAAAAGGTGTAGGAGCTCTCCCTTGGCTCATCAATTCTGGTTTGTCCACCACACTCTTCTGGCCAGAAGTACTTGGTGGATTAATAGGTGAAACCTTAGGCTGTGATGATCTTTTCAGAATAGTAAGTTTTTTCTTTGTGGAAACTTCAGCAGTGCTCTTTTCAGGAATCTTCTCGGAAGATGGTTCAGAGGATTTTTTGGTTTCGACTACCTTCTTGGTTTCAATTATCTTTTTCGGGGAACTTCCTTCTGTCCTTTTACTCCATAGATTATACTGTCGGTGTACCTCCAAAATGGCATTTTCAAATGCCTATTGTTCAGCATCTTCAGCTTCTTCACTTACCTTTGTTTGATTGTGAAGAAAAATTTCTTGCTCCTCATGGGTCAAGAAAATGGCTTCGTTATCATGAATACCCATGAGATTTATATGAGTATCCTCTAGTTATTCAATCACTTCCTCTCCTTCATCAACATAATTTTCTTGCAAGGGAGGCCTAATCTGCTGATCCATACCTCTCTGCTCTCTTTGATCCCTAGGATCTCTTTGTCTGATTTGAGGAGGGTTTCTCCTGAAGTTAGGATTCCAAACTTGAGGGGCTGGTGGGTTTTCTCTCGGTGGGTTTCTTTCTGATACCGTAAGTCTTTCCATCATTCTTTCCATTTCTCTTGCCAGGGAATCCAATTTGGAATCAGACGTTGACGTGGAAGGTTCCTCTTTAATAGTGACTCTCCTTTCTGACCTCTGTCCTGCTCTTTTTGCCAACAAATTGGCCTCCACACTTATTGCACTTTTTTGCATGTCTGCCAGGGTCGTAGAATTTCTTTCCCTTAGTTGGTATGACATATTAGCATCAAAACCGTCAGGGAATTTTATCAATGCCAGGCCCTGTGGAGGTTTGATTTCAGCTGGAATTGCATTGTATAGGTTATTGAAACGGGTGCAGTAATCTTGTACAATCTCACCTTGATTTCTTCTTATATTCTCGTATTCTGACAATATTTGGAGAGGGTTTTTATTTACCTCCCATCTGTCGAAAAAACTCCTTTGAACTGCGACAAGGTCAAGGACTGAGGCGGCAGGTAAAGCTTTGTACCATTTCTTAACGTCACCTGTCAAACTTTGGGCAAACAATCTCATTTGAACGTCAGCCTCATCAACTTCTTGCAGGTCAAAATAATCATTCATTTTGTCAACATGTTGTTGGGCATTCAAGGGTCATGTTCCATCAAACTGTGGGAGTCTAGTTTGATAATCTTGGGGCATAGCATGAAGAGGTGCGGCCAACACCAAGGGAGCGTATCTCGCTGCCATGATAGGTGGAGGGGGTGGGACAAACAACTGGATAATAGGTGAGGGCGAAGAGGGACTGGCTAGCACCGAGTTGGTGGTTTGCGATTTAACAGTGGGAGATAGAACCTCAGGAGTCCGTTGTTGCAAGATGGTTGGGTCGTCAATAATCTCAGTCACAAAACTATCGGATCTTGTCCTAAACAGGCTTTGGCCAGAAAAGGTGTCAATATCGGGGTTTTGAGAAGAGACAAACTCTCCTGAAAAAGAACGGGACTTATGTAAGGGAGTATGACTTACTGAACCTTCAACAATGGTCTTTTTTCTAAGCAACTGCTCTGGATTGTCTGTTACTATCGCAGGTTTTGGATCTGGATGAGATCGAGTATAAACTTTCTTGGGAGCCAGATTTCTTTTTTCTTTTTAATATATATATTTTTTAGTTTTGTGAGTCTGAAAATAATATGTACAAGTTTTAATCAACCTCTGAACATTACTTCCTTCTCGGATTTGCAATATTTCAGGAGCAATATTTCAGGTACAAACTTTTCTTTTAGGGAAAAGAGGACGTAAGTTATAACTTTTTCGTTCTTTCCCCAGTGGAGTCACCACTATGTTAACGCTCTATAAATTTCCTAGAGGTTGACAAAAGAAGAAATCTACAAAGGTAACTTTATCCAACCACTTTTGAAGCTGGGATATAGCCCTTCCAACTTCAAAGAGGGATCTCTCTATATGATTTAGATATGTTTTGAATTTTTAAAATATTAGGCTAGGTAAACAAATGAGTTGGTTTTGTTTATGTAGTGTTGATTGAGTTGGTTGAGACAGTCTGCACATCCATTGGGCTATGGGGTCTATGTCTTAAAAATTGAAATCTAAACCAGAAAAACAAAGAAAACCTTTCACAGGGCGAGATAATATAATCACTGGATTCTTCAATAGCATATATGATGGATAGCAGAAAACACGAGAAAGATAGTTTCAGCAAAGAAGCAGTTAAGAATTTCTTTATTGAAATAACCAGAAGAAAAACACGAAAATCTTTTGAGTCAGAAACAGGGTATCCGAGATAAATCCTGTCATGTTCGTTACTTCTAAAGATTAGATTTAGAAAATAATATGATAACAAAGAAAGAATAACATTCAACTTAGAGAGAAAAACATCACCAATGAATACACGCAAGAATCCTGTAAAAGTGCCTCTTTGTATTAATGGAAGATATCTTCAAAAATATTACAATCTGATAGCTTCAGGGTGTGAAGATCAACAACCCTCAATACTTAGAAAGATGAAGTATTTATAACTCAAACTTACAAACGATCCTGTCATTAATGACCAGGACGTGCTATATCTATTTTTAGCCTAACAAACTTAACAAATCTCTAAAATCTAGGAACTGCTAGATGATGTGGTGTAACTGCATGCTGATTTCTGGGTGGGCCATTGGCGAGGTCTCTGCACGACCTCATCTGACTAGACAAATGACTAGACTGGGACAACTCATCAGCTACTCGATCAGATCGTAGAGTTCTTCCCATAGAAGATGACTGGGCACGTTGACTTTGAGTAGCATTCGATACACTTCATCCATTTCTGTGTACTTGGCGAAGGTAGGCTTAGTGAGGAAGATATATCGAATCTCGTGTTGGATACTGATGTCCAACTGAAGAGCATCTAGAAATGCCTTGCTAGTGATGATCCCTTGAATTCTTGCAAACTTTGAATTTCCCTTAGCCACATCGGTCAATCTCTTCTTGTAATCTGGGAGTGTCATCAATTTGTCATTGATCACCTTCAGACCAGGAAGAACTTTATTCTGTAGAGCCTCAATCTTACTAAAGAATCTTTGTACCCCTTGGTCCATTGCCTGGACCTTTTCTTCCAACTGAAGCATTAATCCTCTCTTGGTCAAAACTCTTTTGACCTCAAGGATGGTCTCTATTCTATCTTCAATTTTCAGCTCTTCCCTGGTCTTAGAATTTAGGAACTTGATGATCTCGTTCGCCTGTGTTGGCATCTCTCCCATTTCTGATCTTATCTTCTCGATGGCCTATTTGCTTCTCTGCACCAATTCATTCTGCTCAAACATTATCTATATCATGGGTCATATCTTGTTTCTGGACTTGGTGATGTCTGTCCATACACTTTCTTTAACCTCGGCCAAAGTTTTTCCTGCCACTGTTTTCTTCCGGAGCTGTTGTAGCTCCTGTTTGAGATAATCTGTCACCTTCTTTTCCTTGGAGAGGCTGGTCTAAAAGGACGATTTGAGTTCCTGAAGGTTCTCAATCTCCTTTTTGAGCCTGCTGATCTCTGTTTCCTGCAGGTTCATCTTTTCCATAAACTTAGCCAGGTCGATTGTCTTCTCCAGGGATGTCAATGGAGTCGTGGATGGGACTTCTGTCACTGCTACTGTGCTCACTCCTGAAATTGGAATAGCACTCAATGGAATGACTTCCATTGGCTTCAGTTGCTCTTTCTCTTTTAATAGCTTCTCCATCTTAGCTTCCATTTACTTAAGCTGTGCATTCTGCTCCATGAGCAGCTTGAGCATTTCATCTTTCTCTCCTTCTTTCTCTGCTATCTCCTTCGCCTACGAATCCTCTGTGGGCGAGAGCTTCAATTGTTTCCTTAAGGAGGCTATGTCAACATTCTTCTTCTTAATCATCTCCTCAGCTTCTTTCACGTTCGAAGGATCGTAACCGATCTTGAGGACTAGTTCCTCCAAAGTCTTGATTCTGTTGTCCTTGGCAAAGGACGATATCTTCTCTAAATTCAATTGTGTTTGAACATTGTTCAGGGACACTTGCAGTTTGGACATAGTAGTGGAAGCATGCACCAGTGTGTAAAAGACCATTTCCCCTGTCTGCTTGTGCAGATCTATCTGATCGGCCGGATGCATGTCCTTCATCTAGAATTTGAAGGTGGCCCTTTTATAGTCAGTGATCACCTTTGGATATGGTACCTATGCCTGGAGGAATGCCATATGCATTATGCCCTTCTCGGTGTCGAATGCCGATAGCAACCTATGTTGTGCAGTCGATGTTTGCTTCCAGAACTGGGCGCAAGTACTGTTGGTCAGGGTCTGGTTCCTTTTCTTGATCATCTCATACTTCTCGAAGATACTCAGCTTCGGTCCCACCTTGCCTGGCTAGGTGTTCAGTGGAGAATCTGTAGATTCTTTTGGCAATGCTGAGGTTATGACCTTATGGAGGCTCGAACCGAATGGTGGCCTATCAAATTTGGTCACTGTAGTAGACGGGGCTTCTTTTTTCCCGGTTGGGCCAGGAACTGAAATAGTCTTAGGCCTCTTGGTGTGCAGCTGGAATTCTTCTGATGATACCTCAGTGACAGGCGGAGATAAATCTTGCCTGGGCCTCTTGTCTTTCAGAACCTGTGGGGTGGTTGTTTGCGAGACACTGGCTGAAGGATCCTGTTGTTCCGCTTCGACCAAAGTATTAGGTTCCCATACTATCTGGTTAGCAAATTTCTTGATTCCAGGCCTTGATTCATGAACATATGGGATGTTATTTTTCTCACCCGCATCTCAGAGATGATCCCACATGGATCATAATTCCATGGGAAGCTCATGAAGAACTTCATTTCCCTCAGCATCCTGTCTGCTTCTTCCCCAGCGCCACGATTGTTGCAAATGAAGGAGCCAATATACCCCTTGATTCTAAGCTGTTGCTTTTTCTTCAGCGACACGAAATGGATATCATCGAAATTTATTATCTGCCTTATATATTCCAAAGCAAAAATTCTGACAAGCAGATACTTGGGCAGCTTATATGGTGCCAACTCACACCCGTATACTCTGATCTCGGTGTAATCTTGGTACAAATACCAATCCCTTGTCTTTGTGTTATCCGAGAGATGCAGGATCCTCTGAACTTCGTCATTTATCCAAGGCTTGGGCCTTCCGCCTAGCATACTTAACACAGGGTGGTAGAATTGATCAATGAACTCCTTGAAACTGAACTCTGTGGAGTTGTTCTTGAGCAAGGAGGTCCATGCTGTCACTGCTTGGGGTCTACCATCTCCATCCATCTTCTGCATGGAAAACACCAATTTGTCTGCTTGGAAGAAGACGAACAAGTACGCTAGTATGGATGAGTATCAGAACATGCCTTCCATGGTGAAATTCATGAACTGTTCATGAATATTGTTTGCCAGGAATGTGCTGAAGTCAAACTGGGTGGTAGGCTTTTCATCAGTAGAGAAGATGGATAGAAAACCTAGAATGGGTTCATCTACCCACTGATCAGAATAGTATCCTAACAAAGCACAAAGGGAAGAGATGATCTGGTTTCCTTTAGTCGAGAAAATGGAAGAAGGATAAGGAGGATTTGTGGAGGGAAATTGAGTGGACGGGGGGAGGAAAAGCTCAAATATTTGAGCCCTTTGAGGGAAGGTCATTTTCTGGTATAATTCTGTAAGAATTTTTAGGTTGAAGGGTGATGTGAAGTCGACTCAGGGGATTTGCATCATCTGGTCGATGGATTCAGGCGTAATGAGGAAAAGGACCTCTCTAGATGAGGAGACGACAACTTTTTGCTCAGGAATGTAGTGAGCTTGGCATTTAAGGGCAAACTCTGGAAAATGGTGGATTTGAGGAAAAAGATATAGGGGTAAATTGGACTCCCAGAGTCCAATTTCATCACTCTGTTCTAGGAAAACTTCCTTGAGCCATGACTGAAGGTCAGCGAAATCAAAATTGCACTTTGTATCTGTGATTAAGCAGTCTTTGTCGACCAATGGGATCCTATCAAGTTCGAGAGGAGGCGGGAGAAATAGATTCTCTTCTCCTTCTGCTTGTTTAGACTTTGGTGCCATCTCTGCAACAGTACCTTCAAAACAAACAATGTTAGAGGGGGCGATTGACTGTGGATGGGAGCAAATGACTGTAACAAAGGAGTAAACAATGTAAGAAACTCTCTGGTGCGATGAGCGGTAAATGGTGAAAAAAGAGAGAATGAGGGTAGTTTTGAGTAAACGGGTGTCCGTTGGGTGCGGGAGACAGGTCAGCTGGATAACAGATAGGTTATCTAGTAATAAATGGCCAATGGATCACTTGGGGTGTGAGATGGAAGGTGACTGTGACTGAGGGATATGGACGAGTGACGTGGCGGCTACCGATTGGGGTAAAAGTCATAGTGAGGAGGCTTGCCACGAGCGAATGGGAGGAAGGACTGACAGTAGTTAATGGGACGTGACTATTTCAGGAAAAGGTGGGTGATGACATCAGGGGGTGACAAGGGTTTGTCAGTCCGCAGGAGGCGATGGGACCCAGGACCGATAGATTGATGCCATGTCTAGACAAGGTCCTGCCAGAGAAAAGATCCCATTTCAGACCGCCCCCCCTTAGTTAAAAGAAGATCAGTCGAGGGGGTCCGAAAATCATTTTGAGCCATTGATTTGCGCGCTTACTTCTTGGCCGTAGATCTATGCACGTCATTTATTACCCATTACGGACCCCCCCCCCCCCTCCGTTAAAAGAAAAAAAGTCGGGGGTGTCCGGAAAAATATTTTCACCATAGATCTGGGTGCCACGATTAGGACCATTGAATATGTGCAAGGAGCATAAGTGGGGAGTGGAAAACACATGCGCCTAGAAAACTTAGGAAAAGTGATTTTTCATGGGTTTTCTCCAAGACTTTTCATGTCTACACCACCAAGGGGTTAGTCGAACAACATTTTAGGTATCCAAATCATGGTGCAACATTGATCATCAAACTAGTTCTTATTGAAATAAAGCAATAAAGCAGCTAGCCTATCTTTTAACGTAGCTTCCTATGAAAATTAACCCAGATTAAACTGTTGGGTTAAGAATTTACTCTACCCTGGGGTTATCTGACCAAGATTAGACAGTCTGGCCAGATTTATTCACTAATCTAACCTAGACACTTTGGCTAAGATTAAACTGTTTAGCCAAACTCATTCACTACCCTATCAACATAAATTTAAAAAGAACCTGGCCATGCTTGAATGGTATGGACCAAGTTACTATTATTGCATGGGGCTTTTATTGAATTTTTTTATGCCCTCTTTTCTTTTCTTTTTATTTTTTCTTTTCTTTCTTCTTTTTTCTTTTCTTTTTCAAATTATTTGCAGAATGAAAAAGCATTGGTCAACAAAAAACACTAGAGACAGATAATATCCCAGTCACCAGTTGATCCTATAACTTATAGGGTGATAACATTGTTGATGACAATTGACTTCAGGAATTTTTGGACAACATGTTTTATTTTTGGGTATATGAGTAATATTTTTTGAAAATAATTTCAAATATCATGAGCTAAATTATCAAATGTGAATATGTTGATGGGAGTCACAAGGAGGTGTGTTTTTCTTAACTAGCTAGTTATGTTATGATTGTTATGAGCTAAAGGCAGTCACAAGGGGTCCCACCTACTAGTTATTATTTATTTATAACCCTTATTATGATTGTTACTTTTCCCCCTAACTAAAATTTGGTTGAGTCTTTTAATTAACTTAACTAATGAGTTGGTTCAACTACTTCAACCAATTCTAATTTGTTTAGAAGCAAAAGTAAAGGGAGGAACAAGAGGAAGATAGAAGGAGAAGCATACTAAGGTTTTCTCTTTGATTTTATGCTGAGATAGTTCAGTTTTCATTCATTCCTTAATTTATCACAGGCCTAATTGTTTTTATTATAGCAGGGTCTTATTGTAGACAACAAGATTCAGGGCTGAATTACATCATTCAGACACTTTTTTTTCAGAGGTGTTGATCTATCTTTGATAGTCTGTGTAGACTTGTCTGTTTGTGAATTAGTTTTCATGACTGACAAAGGCTATTGTGCAGAGTCGAATGGGCAACAATCTGTGGAAAGATGAGCTGAATTTTAGAGTTTAGTTTTTGATTTTCTATTGGAGGTCCTTTTGTATGTTCCATCGGGGATGTCTAAGTTTGACTTTGGTCCTAAATTTCTGCATGAAATTTTGTAAAAGAATGACTCTTTGGTGAATTGTAATGAAATAAAGGATTGCTTTATGTCTCATCTGTCTTTATTATCATCTTGGTGAATTTACTTCTGTCTTTACATTTATTTAAGCAATTGTTATATTCAGAAAATTACATAAAAAGTAAATTTCTCGCAAGTTTTTTATTGATAAAAGACTAGCCTAAGAACTTGTGATTAATACTTGTGAGTTAGGATGTTATTTTTGTTGGCTATAAACATAGGGTCATATTCCCATCTATTTTGCTTTAGCCAAGCAAAATCTGAAAATGCTTGAGTAAAATCATTTCATATATTTTCCTCAACATTTATTTGGTGACCATACTGGGGAGATCTTTGATATCTCTCTAGTTAATTTTTATAATTGATTTTCATCGATACATCTTTCTTTTTTGATATTGATTCTTTGATTATTTTATTCTTAATGATTGTTCTTGTTGCAAGGCAGCCCAATATTGAGCCCGATCTTCAAGATCATACCAGCATTGCTTTGAATATGTTTAATACCATCTTAGACACTTCCAATACCCATGGTGAGCTTAACCATTATTGGGCAGCAATTGAACGAGATATTAGTGCTCAAGAACAATTGGAAGATAGACATAGACAACCTAGAAAATAGCAGTGACCCTTTTCTTTCTTCAATTTTTGGACTTTCTTTCATGTCTTTAGATTCTCTTGCTTCTAGAAGAAGAAGAGGCTTGTCACCTGAAATCAATCCTATTGCTGAAATAGGAAGAATAAATGTTGTGTTATCTGCCCAACAAATTTCTCTAAAGAGAACTTTATCTGATTCATCTAGTTCATTTTTCTTTCCCTCATCTATCATCCACAAGATGGCATCTAGTGGTGGCTCTGGTGCACAGGAAGTGTTGCATATTCTCAATCTTCATCGTCATTGGTGATTGGTAGCTTATATAGCCACCATATCCCCGTCCAATATACCACAAATCCCACTAAAGTCATTAAAAAGTATGGGATTTTTCAGTTTGAAGAAGACACCACAACCACACTGTGGCATGTGTCCTCTCCTCTTAACCTACCACCTGCTACTCATCCACTTCCTAAATTTAAAGAACATCTTCCTAGGTTTTTAGGAAATAACACTTTCACTACAAACGAACACCTGGTGGAATTTTCTAATGCTTTTCATAACATAGGGGCCAATGACAATGACACTTGCATGCTCTTATTCGTCAATTCCTTGGAAGGAAAGGTTGCAATCAATTTCTTTGACCTTCCTCCTAAGATTTTGTCTACTTGGGAGGAGTTAATCTATTGGTTTCGATACACTTATGGGAAATCTAAAATCCCAGCCGAGAAGTTACGGGAGTATAATAACGTTACCTACAAGGATGGTGAGACCATCAAGTCCTTCAACTTTTGTTTCACCAAGTTATACAATCAAATCCCCAAACTCATTCGCCCTCATAACCAAGTCGCTTTCATGAATTAATACAATGCATTGCCTTCCCTCTACCTTCATAGGCTTGAGGAAAAATCCATTTATAATCTTGGTTCTTCTTTGCATGCTTTTTCAAAGTATGAAGAACAGCTTGAAAGAACTGGCCTCCCCCAGGGAGAATCGGTTAGACAGATAGACATGTCCGCCCTTTTACAGCTAGTACAATATATGAAAAACCATATGATCATGTATGAGCGGAAAGGAACTTTCTCTCCTCTCACCCCTGGAGCTTCGTCCTCTTCTGCACCCCCCTTTAGAAATCCGATTGAAAAAAAAATCATCCTAAATCTATCCTACCACGAAGTTGGTGTAAATTTTGTGAGGAACACCAAGAAGAAACCACATGTGAGGTGAAGAAGAGTTCCAGAGATAAGATCTTTGGTAAAGGACCAGAAGATACTATCATTGTACTAGATTTTGCAGAGCCAAAATATGTCATGGTCATCAATACTAGGAACAAAGCCTATTCCCCCAAGGGGAAATTTGATCCTCCCCGAAATGCTTTTAGCCCGAGCTCATCCTCACCCGCTGCTACTGTTCAGGTTCCTAAGATTCCTAAGATTCAAGGAAATACTCCTCCTCTCCCCTCTTCCAAATACAATATCTTGAATCAATTGGCCAAAATCAAAGCAAATGAAACCCTTCTAGACATGGTTGTCGTCCTTGAACAACAGATGCATCTGAAACAATTCATGGAAGGAAAATATTTCATTGTAGCCAATCTTTCTGATTCTTCTGTAAATAAAGTAGGTGTAAAAAACTTTAGATACCCTGTAAAAAATCCCCCTTTTTATATTTCTGTAAAGATTATGGATAAGATTGCCCATTATTGCCTCAATGATAGCGGTTCATGCCCAAGTGTGATGTCGAATATTATTATGGAAGAGCTAGGTTTGTCTTGTACAAATGAAAACGCCAGAAGCATGCTCTCCTATAATAGTCTACAACAAACGACCATAGTTGAGATTAAATATGTGACCTTAGTTTTGTGCGCTCATCCTGAAATAAGGACAACCCTAAACATTCAGGTAATTGATATGCCAGTAAGAAATTACTCAATCATCTTATGGAGAGATTCGCAAGCCTCAACGGGTGGATACCTCTCACTCGATGGAACACATTTATCCATTCCTTGGAATGAAAAAAATATTATTAGTCCTTAGAGAAGGAAGGATATCACCTTACATAGAGAGTGTCCCAAATCCTAACGTAAACTATATCGAAGAGGACCTAGGAGTGTATTCCATATTTTTTGAGGAGGATAACATTCCCATGGAACAAATCGATTTAGATGATGGCATGTGGCACATGCACTTTGATGGTTCATTCTCTAATGAAGGTAACAGAGCTGGAATTATCTTGATTTCTCCTGTAGGAAAAATCCATAAATTTTCTTACCGGTTGGAGTTTGCTTGCACTAACAATGTCACTGAATTCGAAGCTTTGTTATTAGGCATTTAAAATTCTTATAATCTTGGTTGTGGTCACCTTTCAGTTTTTGGGGATTTCAAGCTTGTTGTGAATCTTGTGTGTAAAATTTACTCTCCTAACAAAAAGTTGATGAAACAACACACCCAAACTGTTTGAGTGCTTATCTCGAACCTTCTATCTTTCAACATTTCTCATGTTAAGAGGGAGTTTAATTCAATGGTTGGTCGGTTAGTTGTCTTTGTAGCTTCTCCTAATCAACAACTTTTGCCTCACAGGCCCGATTGTTCTTTTCAATCTTTATATCATCCATATATCCCTGACAATGTAAAATCTTGGCATGCCCTCCCTAACAATAAGAGCATTTGTTCTTTCATTCAAGATGAACCTCTTAGGCCTGACAAGATTATATCCATAGAAAACAATAATATTCCTGAGGGCTTGACTCCGATTGAGAGTTTTTTTTCATCGAGTGATGTAGGAAATAAAGAAAAAAATAAAGAAAATGTGTTACGAATAAAGGTGGGTGAAACCATCTCCTTGAACATTGGAGCACTCGAATCTTCAAGAAACGATAACATAAGTACCCAATGTTTTGATAAGGAATAAATGAAATTTTCCAAGCTACTTGGTGCATTTCAAAAAGTTTCTTCTTGGCCTTATGAGGATCTTCGTGGTTTTGATCCTGGTTTTTTACAAAATACTATTCCCATCAAGGAAGGCATGAAACTAGTTATGCATGAACAAAGATATATTAACTCTGCATTTAAAGAAACTTTTCAAAGGGAGTTGGAGAATTTATTAAGGGCTGGGATTATTTTTTCAGTCCACCCTAAATGGGTTTCCAATCGGGTACATGTTTCGAAGACCACTAATCATATTATAACTTGCATTAATTTTTGAACTTTTAGACAAACTATTATGAGAAATCCTTTTCCTCCCCTCAGTATGGAAATGGTTCTGCAGCAAGTTGTAGAGTCACAGTTAAGGCCCTTACTTGAAAGTTTTTTGCGTTGCAAGAAAATCAAGGTGAAAAGGGCAGATGCTCACAAAACCACTCTGATCACTAATTATGGTACTATGTCTTATAAATGTCTGCCTTCGGGCTTACTTGATGAAAGTACCTCTTTTAAAATACCTATGCACACAACTTTTGATGAATCGGTTAGTGTACATCTATATCTTGATGATCTAATTGTGTGCGTCAAGGGGCTGATAATTACATCAGAATTCCAAGTATTGGGTCCTTTCCAAATTTCTTTTGTCTTGGACACTAACTCTTACATTTTAAATGATTTACAGAAGCAATGGTTTTCCTACAGCGCTAAAAGCCCTCTCTTTAAATATTGCAAGGGACCAATGTGAAAAGTTCTAATGTTGTCTGAATTCTCTGTATACTAGTAGCCTAGCTCTGCTTTCATTTTTTTGTTCTTCTTTTTTTCTTTAGAGTAGTTTGACTTTGACTTTCTGAGTTAAAACTTTTCTTGCTACTTTTTTCTGTCTTTTATTACTATTGTTTTAATTTCTGCAATTTTACTTCTGTCTTATTTTGTTTCCTATCATCTTTTAGTTAATTTGGTCAAAATAGTATGTTGGATCAACTCTGCCACAATGACACTCCTTCAAAGCATTGTTAGTCAACAACAATCAATCTTACACAGCTGTTATGATGTCTCCTCATAAGGACCCTTGAAATTGTTATATATTTCCATTGTTGTCTTGTAAAGAATTGGTTATCTCTCGCTTCTTCTTGCCATTTCTTCATCCGTTGAGATTTTAAGAGCAATTCTAAGATTTATTTTCCTTGAAGTTAAGAGCAAATTCTGGTTGAATGATTATGCATACAATGGTAAAACCCCTCATACTTAACACTTTTCATGAATTATTCCCAAATTCCAAGTCATCTTTCCATTAAATCTGCTCACTTCGCCCTATTGCATAATCTTCCTGGTTATATCTTCTTGACCTGTTGTTCTTGGCCAACGAAACCATGAATTCTGAGTTCTAAATATGTTGAGAACAAATTTCCCTATGGAGTCGCCAGTTCATTGACGATTAAAATCACAACGAAGTTTTGCCCGCAAAGTGTTTCTAAAGCCTATTATCATAAAAACTAAATAATAGTAGTAGGTGGGACCCCCTTGTAGATTGGAGATCAGATCTAGTTCATATTTGATGTTTGTGCTGATGTTCGAGACTACTTACATGGTTGATGAGATCTTGTTTTTGTTGGCTATGGATTGGGCTTATGAAGTGTTGGTTCTTTTATGTTACTATGGCCTATGCTATTCATTGATACTATTGCTATCTATTCTTGGGACACCTGCACAACAGACATGTTAGTAACAATACATAAAGAGCAGTTGGAAAAAGGCAAAAACAGTATAACAAATGCAAAAGGAAAAGGGATCTAACTTTGCAAACATACTACACTACATGCATGAAAGATTAAAATGATTATGGTTAAATCCTAGCTAGCAAGTTAATGGTTATGCGATTTGATTGAGTTATATGGTTAATATTCATATGGTTTATTTTGGAAAGATAGGATGTGGGTGGCGCATTTGACCAAGTGATAGATGCTAATGGTTACACAATTTGATGGTGATTATGTTATGGCACAAGTTGGTAGGAGCCATGCTATTGGTTTTAATGGTTGATGATTTCGATACATGGTTTAATTAATTGGGTTAATGGAAGCTTGTTGACATGTACTAATGAATTAATTGACTAAGGTTAGAGGTGATGTGCATTTACTGCACGTCACCCTTAATCCTTCCACTTGCCTCCACCCTAGTCGGGTTATTGTTCAACTTTGTTGTCGTGGTTATGCTCTGATTTTCAAGAAGGGAGGAACCGCTCAGCCAGCTCATGTTTAAGGTGCTTGGATTACAGGTATGTCTTTTTTTTGGCCATCCATGATTATACTCTGTTTATGAAATGGATATTGGCTCGAATGTATGGGTTGTTTCCTTAAGTATTGCAATTGTGTAAAATTGTGATTTTTGGAATGAAGCGTGATGGTTTTCTCTAAAATAATGTTGAAGTCATAGTGTTATTAGTCTTCCTGGGTGTTAGTAGCCATAAAGGCTCTTTGTTATCCTTGCTGGTTTATTTGGAGGGTTTTGTTTGGTCTTGAGTGCCTGGCTGTCTTCACTCATTCATATTACCATTCTCAGTCTTTGGCTTTTATGGGGTTTAATGGTTGGAAGCGCTTTGTGCCACTACGCTTTTTTCGCTTGGGCATTGGGTTTTTTTCGTTATTAATGGTCATGAAGTGGGTTATATTGCTTCTTCTCAGCCTTGTTTTCACCTCAACATTATAGTTGGTTGACTGGAGAGACACAAGGGTTATACCCTTCGTGTGTTAAATATCACTACCATGCCAAAATGGAGCTTTGCTCCATTTCTCATAGCTATCATGTCACAGAATTTTTCACCCTGTTCACGAGGTAAATTGTGGTACTATTTGTGTGTGCACCATTGGTCTTGGAGGTTTTCACCATCAAGAAGAGTCGACTCTAGCCTCCCTGTGTTGGTCCGAAGAGAAAATCGTTGCTTCCTTAAGTCTGAGTGTTGATAAAGGAGACTGTTACGGCATGTCGGGGGTACTGCTGGTAGTTATTGATTGGTGGTTTGTTGTTAACAGAGTGGATTACTGGCACACCTTGTTGATTACATGACATTGGTAATGGTTTGGTATCTGGTCACTGCAATTGTTATTATAATTGGTGGCTAATCTCAACATGGTTAAATGGAATCAGTTGTGAAAATCGAATATATAGTCGTTGTCCTTGTGTTCATTAACCCAACATTGTTTTTAATTGATTAATGCACAATGATGCTTCATGCTTGATGCATTGGTATGAGTAGCATTCCTATAATCATGAACCAATGACTACTGTAACTGTGTGTTTTAATATCCAAATGATTATTGCAATCAGGGTGTTTATGGTATTTCCATCCACCATATATGTATGGTTATTTGATTGCATCGTCAAGGAGGGGCACAAGTTTTACAAAGTGTGGTTTGATTGCAATATTGATTAATTTGGGCAATGTTGTTTTTGCCTCTTTGTATCGTCTTGA
Organism: Picea engelmannii; assembly: GCA_009831015.1. Classification (NCBI taxonomy): domain Eukaryota; kingdom Viridiplantae; phylum Streptophyta; class Pinopsida; order Pinales; family Pinaceae; genus Picea; species Picea engelmannii. The sequence continues at coordinate 417,243 of ML808285.1, forward strand.
TAGCTCGGCCTGATAGGTTTAGTTAATGATACTATAACTGTGTGATTAATAATTTTTCAATGGGAATGTTGCAGTCATGGTTATTATGGCATGACTGTCCACTATGTTGTTAGCAATATTAATTGTTTACGCCATTGGGAAAGGTCACGGGTTTCTGAACAATGGCTTGTTGTAATTTGATCGATTGGGTTGTAAAATCAGGTATGTTGTTGATGCCTCATTGAATTGGATGGATAGCCCATCATTTTGATTATTTAGATTCAAAGAAAATTGGGCTCGTATAGGCACAGAATTACACTTGCGTTGATTGAATTGTTTTGTGTTTTCTACAGCGTAGCGTGAGTTGGAGTGGTGACTGTTGTCTGTCTGTTTAAATGGTGAGTCAAGGTTTTTGCAATTTAAATCTGGATTATTGGGTTGACTGTCCACTATGTATGTTTAACAAATGTCATGCATTTTAACAATGACAGGCACGATTGTAGTGACAGTATAACTTCATTACAATTTTGAAACACAACTTTTGAGTGTATTTGATGATTGAAGTAATGTGTTGGCAGTGGTTGATCAATAGAGTGGAAGTAATTGATTGGGTATTCGCTTGGAAATTGATTAAATGTTAAATGGATAGATAAGAAAAGTAGATATCCTCTACAGGTGGTTGTGGAACGCAAACTGTCTTGTTTGTTGGCACTGTGTTAAATATTTGATTACAGTGAGCAAGTTGGTGCACATAATTGTTTGAACTTTACACAGTAATTGTTTTGGGTCTCACTGGTCGTTTGCTTGAGGTGTTTCCTTTTATAGAATGGTTATGGATCACTTGATTAATTTTACGAACAATAATAACTCTCTTTCCCTACCATTATTTCTCTTTTCACTAATTACAACCCCATCACCTTCCCACATTCATTTTTCACTCCCTGTTCTAAAATTGATTACAGTCAAGGAGAATTCTGTATTGAAGCAGTTGGAAGTTACATTTTCTTGGTTGGATTACAGTGAATGTTTTCTTTGGTTTGCATTACAATTGATTGTTGTTGTCATTGAGCAGTAACCATGTTCTTTTCCCCCTCATTATATCATGTTTCACTCAATACAAACCCATCAGATATCCCAGAACACTTTGTTCACCCCCTGCTCATTGAAAAACAATTTAATAATTTGTATGAATTGGATTGCATGATTCTGATATGTTGTTGAGCCAAAATCTATTTCATATCTTTAAAGAGTTGTCATGTATGATTATTTAAAAGACTAATTGCTAATTAATCATGCATACAGAAATGATTTTTTTCAGCCGAGGTATCCATGGTAGAGGCAATAGAGGGAGAGGTAATTGGAACAGAGGCCCAAGAAGGCCAAGGTTCTCCATACATTTTGATGTTGACTCACAAGAGTTAGGCCAATTGTTTCAGGCCAGATTTTTGAATTGGATTGGGCAAGAAGTGGTCCAACCTAGGCCTGAAAGGCCTCCCTTCCAAGTTCTATAAGCCCCCGATATTCCTGTGCCCCTTCATGTCTCATTGCAACCCGAGGTTCCCAAAAATGATGGATGGCAAGAGATTGTCCACCTAGCAGTCTCCCAACATAGTGGCTGGCCCAATTTGTCTTTCCCTTCTCCTCTGCCTGACAACCAGATTGTCCAAGTTGCCCTTAACCACTCGCCAGTGCAATCCTCCCATGATACCAAGATATTGAAAACTAAGGCCCACCATGCCCCTGACAAAGGAAAAGCCATTGTTGCCCCTTCCTTGCCCTCCAATGGCTCTGACAAATATGTGTCTTCCCGAATGCATTTGAGGGACGATTGTTCTCACATGATCACCGATATTAGTCCTAAAGGATCAACGTAGGCAAAGGTAAATTCGGGAAAATTGAAGGGTGTCAGCTTCAATCAAGGAAAGATTGCATTGCAGAGTGGGAAATATGGATTTTGAGTTTTTATTTTATCTATTGTTGATGACAGTTGACTTCAGGAATTTTTGGACAACATGTTTTATTTTTGGGTATATGAGTAATATTTTTTGAAAATAATTTCAAATATCATAAGCTAAATTGTCAAATGTGAATATGTTGATGGGAGTCACAAGGAGGTGTGTTTTTCTTAACTAACTAGTTATGTTATAATTGTTATGAGCTAAAGGGAGTCACAAGGGGTCCCACCTACTAGTTATTATTTATTTATAACCCTTATTATGATTATTACTTTTCCCCCTAACTAAAAGTT
>ML808286.1:10563-21469 GCA_009831015.1 Picea engelmannii
AAATGCAAGTACAAAGAAAGATGCACTCTCAGTGGAGTTCTTTTGACGTTGTGGCTTGTATGAATTTTACAAAATCTCTCCTCCTATGTTATGCTCTAAAAATACCACTCTTAGGTGCTCTGCTCAACTATGGAACAAATACAATGCTAAAGAATGGAACCCCTTCTCCTCATAGTGGATTGGTATTTAACATCCTTTGGTAGCCATCTAGAGGTAGGGTTTTGATTTACTCAACCCTCAATTGTGATAAGGTTTTGGACCTTCTAGTATCTTCTTGAAAGTCCATACGTGGCTAGCCCCATATGCGTGAGTAATGGGGGATGACATGGCATCCACTCGTACCTTGGTGGTTAACATGGTAGGCCAATGATCTAGGTGGATATTGATGGCCACACACCTATTCCACTGGCTCAAAGAATAATCTTCATTTTGGCAGTTTTTTCCTAGTTTTTTTGGTCCTAAATTTTCAACGTCGTTTTGGAGCCCTAAACAACATTTTTTATGTGCGACACAGTCACACTACAGGATTTAGCCAAAGTGTGATGGCAACATGTGTAGTTACCGGATAATTCTTTCCAATGACCTATTGTGCGCCTAAAACGAAGATCGTATGCAAAAGTTAGAACCCCGTGAAGTTGATGTACCAACTTACCCCATCGGGGCCCACACGACTTTTGACACTTCATCTCCTAGGGTTAGGTTTTTGGATGTTTGGGGTTTTCTCATTTATGCTTTATGTTAAAAAGGTCTTTGGAGCCTCATTGTAACCATCTTCTTGCGAATGAGTGTAGCCATCACATCTCTTCTTAGAGATAAGCTGCCACCATTCGAGCAAGTTTCTTTCAGTCTGCATTTTTACAGTTTCAACATATTCTCTTTATTAATAGAAGTCAAGTTTTTTTGTATCTATATGTATTTCTTTGTTATACATTTGTATTCCATTTCATTCCATTTATAAATTTGAATTAGTGGTATCAGAGCGGTCTGTTCTTTATTCGTTTCTCTGTGCATGTCCCCAACGAGGTCAGGGTACAAGGAGTTGGGACTCAAAGTGGTTGAGCCCTTGCAAGACTGACCCCACTGATCACGATGGCCTCCCATGGCGAAAGAAAAGAGAGATGATAGAGCGGGAGCTCCTTTTAAATCGTTTCTCGAGAAGGCCCTCGTGCGACAAATGAACGAGATGATGGATAAATTTGCACAGGTCCTTCGACGACTGCCAACATGCGACGCATCTTCATCAAGCGGCCACACCGCCCCCTTCAAGGTACAAGTCAATTTTGATATCCCCTTATTTGAAAGCCATATAGAAGTGGATGTTGTAGATAAATGGTTGAATCTATTAGAAGGGTATTTTTCAGTCCATAATTTTTCCGATAGAGAAAATATTACCTTTGCGCTCCTTAAGGATGTCCCCCATGTCAAGGATTGGTGGGAAACTTATTGTGAGCAAAGGGCCACTGAGAAATATGTAATATTTGTGATCACCCCCACTTGAGATTCTTTCAGGGATGTTATTAAGGAACAATACTACCCTGTTGGAATCTATGATGACCAGTATACGAGATGAACCACACTGCGACAGGAAAGGGACCAGACAATAGTAGATTTCACAAATATCTTCCATACCTTGCGCACCAAGTTGGGTATCAAGGACTCTGAACGACATCTGGTGCTCAAGTATCGTGATTGTTTGCATAGATACATCCAAACAGAAATGGGGTTTCTATACATTTCATCACTAGGCGTGACATATCGATATGTTGTCAAAATCGAGCAAAAATTTAAACAGAAGAAGCGGGAGTTTGGATCTGCAAATTCCTAACAACAAAAGCAGAGCAAAGGCGGCCCCAACCCACGAAACAAAGGACAGAGCAAGGATGGACCCCCTCAGGACAACCAGTCCAAGCTGCAAACAAAGAAGGGTAATGAGAAGACAAAGAAAGACACTATGAAGTGGTGTGAATTCCATAAAATCCCCTGGCATAACACTGATGAATGTAGCTCGAAGTTGTTGTTGGTGGTCAAGTTGAAAGACTCGGAGGCAGAGGTAGGTTCCGACTCTAAATTAAATCCAAACAAAGGGAAGCAGATCATTGATGTAGAACCCAATGTTAGGTAGCTAGATATGTAGTGGAGGCCATCCAATGTAAGGTGGACTAGGTCCACTATAATATTAAATAAGGCCCACTATGGTAGTTATATATAATAAACGGGTAGTTAGATATAATAAATGTAAGAGGACTTCTTAGAAGGTTCTGCTTCTAGAAGATTCCTCCTCTAGAATGTTCTTAGGTGATGGTAGCACTATATAAAGGGGTTCAAGCAATGTAATGGGATATGAAGAAAAGTTAGGTTGCCCCCTCAAAGAAGCAAGTCAAAAGGAGAGGATCCCTTCCATAATAGGATCCATTGTATGGTGTTGTCCTACCACAAGGGTTTTCTTATAATAAAGTGTGGTTTCTTCTATATTTCTCTCTGGATCTATTATGTATTCAACATTTGTGGTGATTATATTTGTAGATCTACTCAGGTACTTAACAAGTGGTATCATAGCATTTTCCTTGGCAAGAATTGTGGGCAAATATTTCTATTTTTTTTGCAGATTTATTTTTTCAGAGAAAAAACAAAAGAGGGTCGTGACATTCCGGATGATTTCTGTAGATTTTGGTGCAAAATTTGCAGAAACTGGTTGTATATCTGAGTTCCTACCTAAGTTAAAAAAAAATCATATGAAACAAAGTCTGGAAAGTAAAGTTATTTGCATTATAAAATCTGCAATTTTCAGAGTTTTTTTTTTTTTCCGCGAACGACCGCTTGATTTTTTTGATTTCTGTAGTATCTGAGCTGAATTTGCCAAAACAAATTACAGATATGAGTTCCTCTCACAATTTCACCCAAATTATTGAAAAAAAAAATCGTCCAAATCGAAGTTACGGAAGTGAAGATATCACTGATTTAAAATCAACCATTTTTTAGGGGTTTTCATGACGACGACGGGACTGCAGAGTCCATAACTTTTCACAGGGTGCTCAAATTGCTACAAGATAAAACCCATTGGATAGAGAATTTCCAGATCTTTCTTTTGGTATATTTTATGCGGTGTTTCGAATGGATGTTCACTCTCAAATCCTCAAGGAAATTCAACACACGATTGAAGCATTCAAATCCCAAATGCATAACACATTGCATAACTTTCAAGAAGGTCTCAGGGATGGTTTTCGTAGTATTCATGAGTCCTTGGTGAGCATCCAGGAGAAATATACGTTGGTAAACATCATGGATGAATATCATCAAGAAGTGTATACTTGGTATGCTTTGGAGGACGATTTTGATAATTGGTATATGGATAGTTGTCATTTCTGGGATGACAACCACTTCCATCTTCTATTTGATGACTCTACTCCCCCTCAGGTAGAGAACTCCCTGGAGAGTAAACATTATCATTCTCTGCATATTCTTCTTCAGTTTTATTATTCCCTAGTCGCAGTGAATGCATTTTTTATTGGTTCTAAATATTTCGATCCACATGACTTGTGTCAATCTTTAGAGCATCATTTTCAATTGGTTCCCAAGTTCCAATATCTTTAGCGTGGAATTTCAACCGCTTCAACATAGTGGCTTACATTTATACATGGGACCTTGGTTCTTCAGTCTTCTTCAACATTATGGTCCACAATTATCCATGGGGCCATGGTATATGGTTATCCACCCTCATAACAAGCGTTGAGGACAACACTTTCATAAGGGGGATTGAATGTTAGGTAGCTAGAGAGGTAGTGGACGTCATCCAATGTAAGGTGGACTAGGTCCACTATATTATTAAATAAGGCCCACTATGGTGGTTAGATATAATAAATGGGTAGTTAGATATAATAAATGTAAGAGAACTTCTTAGAAGGTTTTGCTTCTAGAAGATTCTTCCTCTAGAGTGTTCTTAGGTGATGGTAACACTATATAAAAGGGTTCAAGCAATGTAATGGGATATGAAGAGAAGTATTGTATTGTGAGTGGTATCTCAATAGGAGGATGCCCCCTTAAAGAGGCAAGTGAACAGGAGAGGATCCCTTCCATAATAGGATCCATTGTATGGTGTTGCCCTACCTCAAGGGTTTTGATATAATAAAGTGGTGGTTTTCTATATTGTTCCATATATCTTGTGTGGTGATTGTTTTCAAATATCTTTGGTACTATTATGGTATTTTGTATCCAGGTCTTTGGTACTTAACAAAGACTGCTTTCAAGTCCAAAGAAGGTCTTTTCGAATGGCTATTCATGTCCTTTGGTTTGACAAATGCTCCATCAACTTTCATGAGATTGATGGATGATATATTGTGGCCCTTCACCAATTCTTTTGTGGTGGTGTATCTGGATGAAATCCTCATATTCAACAAGAATTGGGAAGAACACTTGCATCATGTTCAGTAGGTCCTTCAAACTCTGCAACAAGACAAGATATATGCTAACTTGGAAAAATGCTCCTTCAGCATGAACAAGGTCCAATACCTAGGCTACATTATTGTTGATCATGGTTTGCATGTGGATCCAGCCAAGATCCAAGTCATTTGTGACTGGCCAACCCTGACCACACTAACTAAGCTTCGAAGTTTCATAGGAATTTCCAACTTCTATCGCAGGTTCGTGTTGGGATTCTCCCATATTGCATGGGCCCTCAACCAAGTGACCAAGGGTGGTGGAAAGGGAAATTTTGTGTGGGGGAAGTCACAATAGCAAGTGTTTGATGATTTGAAACATCACTTGTGCTCAACTCCAGTACTCTCCTTACCCGATCTACAACAAGCTTTTGAGATTGAGACCAATGCTTCGGACTATGTCGTGGGCTCAGTCCTCACTTGGCATGGTCATCCAATGGCATATCATAGTGAGACACTATCAGATGTCGTTCGTAAGTACCCCACCTATGAAAAATAAATGTATTCCATCGTACAATCCTGCTGACAATGGAAGCACTACATTCTCGGGAAGGAGACAACCATCCCCACTGATCACAATCCTCTGCAATTCATGCAGACACAAGACAAATTACAGAATGACCGCCATCAAAAGTGGTCCACATACTTGCAACAGTTTCATCTCAACATCAAATATAAAACATGGAGCACCAATCGTGTCGCCGACTACCTCAGTCAACCTCTAGTTGCAGCCTTAACCACGGTGCTCCACTCTTTTGGCCATGAGGTATTCGAGTGGCCCCAACTCTACAAGAGCGATATTGACTTCGCCACCACTTACCATATGCTAGGCACATGTGTGACTTTCACTAACTTTCATATTTAGGACAGAGTATTATGCCATTTGGGCCACCTCTATGTTCCTTCACGCAAGCGGGTGAAGCTGAGCTTGGAAGCTCACTACAGTTGGATGGCAGGACATTTTGTCATGGAAAAGATCGTGGCAGTACTACAGAAGCATTTGTACTGGCCGAAACTTCGACAGGACGTTAGCAAGTATATCAAATATTGAACTGCATGCACCATTGCCAAGCCAACCACTAAGAAGCAAGGCATGTACACCCCTTTGCCTACTCCCGACAGGCCATGGGAATCCATCTTGATGGACTGCATATCGAGCCTTCCTTCAACCAAGCAGAGAAATGACTATGTTTTGTGGTGGTTGATCGGTTTTTTAAGATGGCCATCCTCATAGCTTGCAAGAAGAATATCACAACGGAGGCCATCGCCAAGCTCTTCTTCGAACGGGTGTCGGTACACTTCAGGATACCACATATCATTATATCAGATCAAGACATCATGTTCCTCAACATATTCTGGTCCAGCCTATAGTCATTGTTGAACACCAAGCTCACCAAATCCACTGCCTTCCCCCCCCCAAACTGATGGCCAGAAAAAGGTCATCAACAGAATGATCATGCATATCTTGCACATGTACAACTCCAAACATCCATGCACATGGGATGAGAGTCTCCCCTCTGTTCAACACAGCTACAATAGAGCCCTTCATAACTCAATCGACCACAATCCCTTTCAGGTGGGGTTGGGATTTCAACCATTGGGTCCCATTGATGTCGCACTACCCCTTGAATCTAGATAGGTAGAATCATCCCATGCTCAATCTGAGGCTGACAAAGTCACCAGGTTTATTGAACGAATTCATCAAATCCAACAACATGTCCATGATATTTTACAGAAATTCAATGCTACGTACAAACAATGTCGTGATCAACACCAGGTGTCGCACAAGTTTCAGGTGGGAGACAAGGTTTGGTTGCATTTGCAAAAAGACCGTCTTACGGGACCCCATCGAAAGCTTCGTCCACTTCGTTATGGACCTTACACCATCACCAAGGGTGACAATGCTTTTGAGCTAAGTATTCCCCCCTTCTTTGGCCTGCACCTCGTGTTCAATGTGGACCTCCTTTAGCCATACTTCCCACCATTATTGGACACATCAGAGATCATAGAGCATTTGACACTAGCAGAGCTCAACCCTGACTGCATGGAACAGGTAGCCATTGATCAGATCACGGATACTCATATTAAGGGCACTTGACAACAGAGGATCCAACTTTATTGGGTTGTCAAAGCAGGGCAATTCCTACACCAAGGCAAGTGGCTCACCCGGGGCCAAGTTCAAGAGAATTTTTCCCATCTGATGGGAGCACTCAACGCAATGGAGACCATTGATTCCTAAGGGGGGAGGAATGATCTAGGTGGATATCAGTGGCCACCCACCTATACCACTGGCTCAAAGAACAGTTTTCATTTTGACAATTTTTCTTAGTTTTTCGGGTCCTAAATTTCTGGGGCTGTTTTGAGGCCCTAAACAATGTTTTTTGGGCACGACACAGTCACACCATAGCCTCTATCCAGAGTGTGATGGCAACATGTGTATTCATCATATAGTTCTTTCCAACGAGCTATCGTGCACCTAAAACTGAGATCGTATGCAAAAGTTACGACCCCTGGAAGTTGATGTACCAACTTACCCCATCGGGGCCCACAGGACTTTTAGCGCTTCATCTCCTAGGGTTAGGTTTTTGGATGTTTAGGGTTTTCTCATTTATGCTTTATGTTAAAACTGTCTTTGGAGCCTCATTGTAACCATCTTCTTGTGAATGAGCATAGTCGTCGCATCTCTTCTCAGAGATAAGTTGTCATCATTCGAGCAAGTTTGTTTCAGTCTGCATTTTTACAGTTTCAACATATTCTCTTTATTAATAGAAGTCAAATTTTACTATATCTTTGTGTATTTCTTTGTTATACATCTGTATTCCATTTCGTTCCATTTATAAATCCAGATCAATCAACTTACATGAGGCATAACTTTTGCATACGAACTCTTATTGATGTGATTTTTGCATTGTTGGAAAGGTCTCGAGATGTAGAATAAATCAAGGAATACTAGCTAAATCTAGTAATGTTTTGACCCCCAAAAATGTCGTTTGAATGCCTCAAATGGCTTCGAAAGGTTTCAAACCCCAATTTTCCAAACTGGGACCTGCCATTAAAATGACCTTGCAAGTCGATTCCTCCATTTTTTTCCACTCTAAAAGCATCGAGATAAATGACAAATAATATAATGATCAAATACGAATCATACCTCCCCATTTAGGGAGGATTTTGGGGACTAAATGCACATGTATGGGAGTAGACTGAGTTTGTAGGCATTATCTTCCACCTTCTCCAATATCTCGAAAGGTCCATACCACATAGACTTGATCTTTTTACCTAGACTTTGTAGTTTTTCCTTGCTCAACGGTAACAAAACTATGTCTCCCACTTTGAATGATTTCTCGGTTCTGTGTTGATCATGTCTGGCCTTGTATTTTTCCTGTGACTTCTTCAACATCTCCTGTATTTGCAAATAGATTTGCCTAATCTTCTCAACAATTATTTCTGCTCTCAATGCATCTCCCGTGAAATCCTCCCTCACTCCTCATTGTTGTCCATATACAACATCCAAGGGTGAAGGTGGAAAATATCCAAAGCAAGTTTCAAAAGGTGACTTACCAGTAGAAGTGTGGACTACTCTATTATAAGAATGTTGTAAGTAGATCAAATTTTCATCCCAAGTCTTCGGATGCTTCTAATTGTAACCCCTCAAAAATTGCACCAAAGTTCTGTTGACTACTTATGTCTGCCCATTTGTTTGTGGATGGAATGTTGTAGATTTCTTCAACTTAGTATCCATCTTCTCCCACAATGTAGTCCAAAATATACTAAGAAATCTAGTATCCATGTATGAGATGATGCTCCTTGGTATCCCAAAGTGCACCTAGACATGTTCAAAGAACATGTTTGTTGCTTCTTGTCCTTTGATGATCTTTTTACAAGGCATGAGAATGCATGTCTTACTAAACCTATCAACTACCAAAAATAGATAGCCATGTCCCTTCTTAGTTGTTGTAAACCTCCCACAAAATCCACGGAAATGTTTTCCCAAAGTCGAGTGGGTACAGGTAAGGGATGGTATAGACCTTGCTTCATGTTACTAGGCTTGTTGGTACAACAAAGTATACATCCTCTTCTTGCATTATGGTCTAGTACACATACCTATGTAAGTTAGCAACTGTCTTCCCAACACCAAAATGTCTTGCAACCTTGGAGGTGTGAGCCTCTTTGATAAGCTGCAATGGTTCACCTTTAGGGACATAGAGCTTGCTGAGCTTGTAGAGTAACCCATTTTGGAAATGATAGTCAACCTTGTTCTCACCTTCTTCTATATGAATTTGGCCCTATAGTTGTTGAAACACCTCCTTGAAGTCCTCATATTCTTTGTATGCCTCTCTATATGCATAATGGGTAAAAGGCTCCATGTGCATGAGAGTTCCCAAAGCTATAATCTTGGATGTGAGTGGCCTTGAAAGCATGTCTTCCAACCAGTTTGTGTTTCCCTTCTTATACTTGATGACTAGATGAAATTGTTGTAAAACTCCATCCACTTGTATTTTTTGGTTTGTTGTAGCTTACTTTGGGCCTGCAAATACTGTAGCGACTGGTGATCTATGTGGATGATGGTCTCCTTGCCCATCAGATAGTGCTTCCACTTCTTGACAACTTGAACCATGGTATAGAGTTCCTTGTCACGGGTGGGGTAGTTCAAAATCACCCCATGAAATATTTCATAATGATAGCATACTTGCCTTCCTCCTTGCATCAAAATTGCTCCCATGGCCTACCCACTTGCATCTGTCTCCACTTTGAAAGGATTTTGCAAGTTTGGTAATGCGAGAACTGGTGCTTGACTGATCTTTCTTTTTCATCTCATCGAAAGCCTTTTGTTGATTCTTCCCCCACTAGAAACTATTACCACTCGTTGTTATGGTGTGGAGTGGTGCAACTATCACTGAAAATGAAGCTATGAACTTCCTCAAGTACTGTGTTTCCCCAACAAAACTCCTAACTTCAATGACATTTGTAGGAAATTTCCATTTCATGATGGCCTCCATCTTTGTGAGATCTATATTGAGCTCCCCTCCAACGATCACATACCCCAAATACACCAAATATTGTTGAGCAAACTCACATTTATTGAGGTTAGCCAACAGTTGGTGCTTCTTCATAGTTTCTAACACTCGCAAGAGATGTGAGATGTGCTTCTCCCATGTAGCACTATAAACCAATATATCAGCCAAATAGACTATAACAAATGAATCTAAATATGGGTGTAACACATCAATAATCAATCTCATAAGTGTAGTTGTTGCATTGCATAAACCTATGGCATGACCAACGATTCATACAAACATTGCCTTGCATTGAAAGCAATCTTGTAGGTGTCTTCTTCCTTGATGCGTAATTGATGGTATCTCAATTTGAGATCCAACTTGGTGGAATATTTTGCGTGCTACCACTGATCTTACGGGTCATCGATTCTAGGAAGAGAGTATCAATTTTTTAATGTAATCATGTTCAATTCTTTGTAGTCAATACACATTTTCCAAGTTCCATCCTTCTTCGATACAATTATGATAAGTGACCCACAAGGTGAAGTTCTTGGTTGAATCACACCCTGCTCCCAGAACGAACTATCTATACATCCCAATATTCGGCAATGGGGAGTTTGGCAATAACTGTATTTCATGCTCCACTTCCCTCTTGGGTGGTATCCTTTTAGGGTCCTGGAACACTTCTCTGTATGCCTGTAACAACTCCTCCAACTGATGTTTTTTCTCTTTAGTACACCCCTCTAGGGATGCCTTTACTTTTATCGACTCGTCCTCAGTTTGATTTTCTTTTAAGAAAAGTAAAACATATTTCTTACTGGAACTAATCAACTTCTTAGCTTGGTTGGCACTTACCAATGATATCTTTGACTTTTCTTTATGTGCATTGATGATGTAGGACTTCCCATCCTTGATTAGTCAGTATTGGTTGGCTCTTCGCATGAAGATTGCATCCATCACATACATGTAGGGGATTCTAAACACTACTCCACATACGTCAATGGGAACTACGTCCAATTCCACTTCATCAATAAAATCAACACTTACATCAAATTAATCTTACACTATTTCGTTACCTTGATCTTTGCATCCTTGTTTACCCATCCCGATGGATATGGGCTAGGATGATCGCAAATCTCCAATCCAAGCTTGCTGACCAGATCTACTATTATGAGATTAGCCTATGAACTAGAGTCAAACAGGGCATCTACCTTGGTCTTCTTGATCTCGATCTTGATGTGGAAGACTTTGGTCATCTCCTTCTCTTACTGGTGATGAAGGCTACTTGGATTCACCTCCTTTCGCACTGATGTCCAGACAATATTCTCATCCACATTGGAGCTGCTTTCAACCCAATTGTTTGAATTCGTGGCTAGAAGATTATTTTTATTTGCATCCTTTTGCAATTCTTCGAGCTCAACTATGGATGTAGTATTCGACACTTTTCCTTAATGTGCACATCAATATTTCAATGTCTAC
>ML808286.1:21556-35235 GCA_009831015.1 Picea engelmannii
TCCCCTTTCCACTTCTTCTTCCCCTCCATGGAAGCTTCCTCATGCTCTTTGTTATCATTGAAATTTCATCCGCAAATGGTTACAAGAATTCAGCATCGTCAAACAGTTATGAAGTCACCCATGGACCAGAATTAACACAAAAGCATTTCCAAAGGGTCAAAAACTATACAACTAGTGCAAAAATTAAAGGGCGCTATGAACACATAGGGCATGTGCGCACATGCGCAAAACAGAAACGCAGAAATAGCGCACATGCGCACGATGCACAACTGTTGTCGCAAAAAGCCGCGCACCTGAGAAACGACACATTTATGAGAGTGGTCGGCCTCCCACCCACTTCTAGTTCAGCTTCCAAATTGATTTGACACTCAAATCTGGACTGGATTCGACTGGGTGGCTGGTCAAAGACCTAGAAATGCCCTAATTAGTCTCTTTACACACAACAAACTAGTTGGACAATACCTCAAAGGAATGTTATAAAAAGACCATGGATACACTTCATTTTTCAAGGAATTCAATAGCAAAGTTATGCTGCCACTATTCTCTTGAGGAAACCTCTATTCTCATCAAGAGTATACTAGCATCATTGCATTGGGCAATCCATCTCACCCCTTGAGTGGATTAGCAAAGAATTATTTCACCATTTTCATTTTCATTTTCAAAGTTGTAAGAAGAGCTTATTTGTGGGGGTCCAAGAGCCCTCCCTTGGAGGAAGAAGGGACTCATAGTCCTCTTTCTTCTCGGTGTTTTCTTTCACTAATATCAACGTTATCATTGGTGACATGGGTATCATTGTTTCTTTTGTCCTTCTGTCCCTATGCTCATTAATTTAGTTGTTGTTTTATTTCTTAGTTTAATTCTTAGTTGTTCTTTTATATTTCTTTCTCTAACCCTTTTCCTTGCAGCTGTCCTGCTTAGCAAACCCAACTAAGCTTGCAAGCACCTCTATTTTTCTCACTAAGGTGACGAAAGAGGCGCAACAGATTGGCGACTCCACTAGGGAAAGGTATCAATTTCCTACCCCATTTGGGTTTTTCTAGCTCTTCTTTTGGTTTATTTAACTTGCAGGTGCATTAACCGACCTAAGTTGACCTGCTAATCATCCAATTCCAAGTTGAATTGAGAGAATTCCATCCTTAATTTTCATTCACGGTCGTGTGTCACCTGTGCGCGGGTTTTTTGGCCCACAGACGTGCATCGTGTGCACATGCACCTAAGTCACAGTTCTGTTCTGCGCACCTGCGCCCATTAACTCTTTTCAGTCTGCGCACATGCGCTCAGTGCGCCTCTGTCTCCACTGAGACCCACGCAACTGTGCAAAAAATTCACATTGTAAGGTTTTTGAGATTTGGGGAAGGCCTTTAGCCTTCTTAAAAGTGATTTCAAGCATGTTTTAAGCTGCACCACACTTAGTCCCCTCTTCATATAAAGGGATTAGTCAAAACACATAGGCACTTAGGGGGTTAAAATCATTATTTCCTCTTTTGCTTTCATTTTCGCCACATGGATGGCTTGTTTTGACTAAAAATATACGTGGGAAATCATTTGTAATCACATCTAACTTGCATTGGGACTAGAAGTTGGATAAACAATCGCTTAGTATGCTCTTCTCTCGCGCCTCCAAGCGACCTTGAGAATTAGAAAAAGATTGTGGAACAATTTCATCTCCCTTAAGACGATTAAAACCTTTAGGAGAGGACAACAACCCTTCTTGGAACTCCTCTTAGTTTATTTTTTTCAAACACATCTTAAGATTGTAACGGGCCCATACATGCCCACATGCTACAAAGATAGGATAGTGTTGAAATTTACTTTCTTAGATCAAATCACTAGGGAAGTTTAAAGGTTTTGTAACTGGCCCATACATGCCCACATGATCACAATCTAGGATAGTTTCAAAGCTTTTCTTACATTAAATCACAATAAGGAGTTAAAGGAATAGTAACGGACCCACATGTCCACATGCTAGCTTCCTAGGGACTTTTTGAATTACACAAGGTTGTACCAAAGGCACTTAGTTAATTAGGTAATCAACACTTGTAAGGACCAAGCGAAGTCCACATGCAGCAAGGTGACGCCTAATTCATTAAAAATTGGCACACTTTCACTCATTCACACACAAAAGTCACTTATCACTCACATAGTTTCTTCTTGAAACGTGGAGGTCAAAGTATGTTTCCTCCAAAGGGATTCTGAAACACCCCACCCTTTTCTTGACGAAACTATCCACTCCCATTTAATTTCAACAAGGTTGGTTCACACCCCCAACCTCTCAAAACAACTACACCTAAATTTTTTCTAAAAACTCACTAAGTTTTCCTCCACAGGAGGTGCCAAAAGAAATTTTTAGTCTAGGTAGGATTTTGGGGATAGACATCCAAATAACTCCCCATCATCTGGTTCCCACATTGTCAAAACCATAGAAGTTGTCAAATAGGGCACTGGAAATCCTCCAAGTCAAGTGTTCCTAACACCATAAGGCAGGGAGATACTCGTGAAGGGTTGAAGGCCGAGGTCCGGTTGTTCTATGCGTCCCCCCTTGAGGCACCCACCTCTTGGACGGGATCCAACCCGTGACCCATTTCTTAGGTCGAAAATCTAAATGTCGCACTTTGACTGAGGTACCTAGTGACCAAATTTTAGGACATCTACCCAGGTGGCAATTGTGGGCTGCAATTGCACCTTGATCGAATTTTGTGTGGCTATTGGGAAATATCGCCAGCTCTTTCGGGATATGCCCCATTTACCCCTCATTATAACCGATTATTTCATCCTTCACTAGTTTCTCTTCCAGTGACTTCAGACCCCACTGTTGAGTACTATTGGAAGGTCCAGTGCTATTTGAGAGGTAGGACGTTACGTCTTTTAGGACATGAGCATTTGTTTTCTTTGATCCACCACGTGGACAAAACCCACTTATCCACATATATGCTTCTTTTTCAAACCACTTTATGTATGATGCACTTTTGATTACATTTTGATTTGGATATATATATGGTGTAAAGTTCAAAATTTGCAAAAAGGTTCTTGTTTACTTTATCTCATCACATTTCGCACACATCCACTCAGCTAGTTGGACATCATAGGGGACCCACATAACCCTCGTTGTTCTAGACGCTTACTAAACCTCCCTCCTATTTTAGAGCGAGTTCCTAATCTTGCCACCTCATTGGCACCACCTTCACACACTCATGTGAGTGCTATTGTCTTAGGATCAGCTTTGCTTGGTTCCACATTACTTGAGTCCACTTCCCAAGTCCCTTCGTCCACTCACTCTCCTTTACACGGAAACGGGGGGCCAACTTCCTCTCAAGGGGGAAGTACCAACCCACCTAGCCCCCCTCAAGGGTCAGGTTCACAGAACACTCATACCATGGTTGGAGCTAATCCCCAACCAACACTCCTAATGCCATATTTGGCCTCTCTTAACATACCCGATCTAAGCAAACTTACCAATGATCCTATATTGCATGACCCCACATGGCCTGCAATGCACACCAAACTACCTTCAGACATCCCCAAGTTTGAAGGAAAGGCAGGGGATGACCCTGCCAATCATGTCATGACTTTCCACCTATGGTGCTCTTCCAATAACATTATGGATGATTCCATCAGACTACGATTATTTCAATGCACACTCACTGGCCCATCAGCCAAATGGTATGTAGATGAAAAATCGGGGTCCCACGTGACTTTCGAGTCCTTTGCCAAAGCATTTTTTACCTTCTTCCAATTACCAATCCGCCATGACAATGATCTTGAACTACTCTCTAATTTCAAACAAACCTCAGCCACACATATCACTGATCACATTCACGAGTGGCGCAGACGACGTAGTTTATGCAAAGCTGAAACCACCAAACAACAGTGTCTTGATTGGTTTCTCAGATCACTTGTCTCTCTCCTCGGTAAGGATGTAGCTTCCACCTTCCCTCAATCCGAAGAGGAAGCCATCAGTAAGGCTCAATAATACGACCTCATCTATTCACAGTCCGGGTACTTATACACAGTACTGCATGACCTCCCCAAACCCATGCCATTTGGTCAAGACAAACCCGGGATGTCTCACTCAGCAGACGGATTGATTGGTAATACCACACACCACAGTCCTCAACCCCAACCACCACCAATGTATGGCACGCCTCAATATCCGTCGGCATACAGGGGAACCTCTTATTACCCCCAACCCCTTTATCAACAACCATACCCTGTTGCTATACCTCCACCCATCAGTGGGCCACCGTCGACACCCCCCATACACCCACCTATTCAAACAAGTTCTGGTACCCCCTCTACCTCATCTTATAGTACTAGCGGAAGCGCCACACCTTCCTATGTACCTTACGAATTGTTACCCCCATAGAATCCGTACTTTCCATTTCCTGGTCCCCCACAACCCATGGCTCCCCCACATCCTCACGCTGGGGTGAATTTTGTTCAACCCTCTCCCATTCAGCAATATCAAAACTTTGAACAGCTAAATACGGCAAATCTGACCCATCCATCGAATAATTCCAAAAAGAAAGGAAGAAACAGGAACAATAACAACCCAGGCCAAGGCGGGAATCAACCCCAACAAAACCAACCGGCTGGGGGCAACCAGAACCAAGGGAATCAAAACCCCCAGGGGGGCAATACCAACAAGCGTCAAGGGAGAAGTAGCAATACTATCAAAACCAATTTCCCTTGTGCCCTTTGTGGTGAGTTCGGTCATTATACTCATCATTGCCCCCAAATCGCTGATTTTAAACGGCTGAAAGACTTAGGCAGTCTACCACATCCTCCAGCATCGCCTGCCCCTCAGTAGGCCCCACAACAATACGTGCAACAACCCCCCCCCAACTGTGCTGCAGAATCTTATTCCATACCAAGGTGTGATAAACACCCAATAGGACACGCAGCCTACCCCACCTCAGTTGGGACAGTACCTCGATCCAAACAATCTAGCAGATCGCACGATCCTCCTCACCAGTGAGGAAGAAATCCTTCTGCAAACACGTAATCGTCAGTACCATGCACCCGATGAGTCCCCTCCCATTCCTCTAGAAACAATTCCCGCACCAATGGGACCCCCGTTGATGATCCCTCGCCCTAACACAGAACCACCTCTTCGCATCCCTCGCATCCCATTACGCAGGAATGTCCACAACCCACAGGCTAGGGCAGCTCATAATTACAGTTTGGTTGATGACTTAGCACAATCCCCATCTACCATGTCAGTCTTAGAAGTCCTTCAGACTTGTCCCACTCAGCGGAAATCATTACTTTCCGCCTTGGGGGCAGTCGACCCCGCAGATTCTAGACTCATTACATTTGATCTCGACAGCGGAGAACCTCGCCTTCCCGCTTTGATCGCTTTCCAAATCCCAGTGAAAATACGGAACATTACAGTTCATCGGTGTATCATCGATGAAGGTGCATCTACATGCATTATGTCCAAATCTGTATGGCAGAAACTTGGTTCCCCCAAACTCATACCATCTGCCATTACCTTATGAGCTTATGACGGACGACCATCATCTCCTAAAGGGCTCTTCCAAAATGTCCCCGTAGAACTCGGGGGCAAGACTATTCTCATCAACATTGAAGTTATCGACGCCCCACTCGATTATAATATCTTGTTCGGTCGTAGCTACATGTACGCTATGAAGGCAATTGCCTCTTCCGTCTTTCGAACAATGATGTTCCCCCATAACGAGAAGATCGTTACCATTGACCAAGTCTCACATTACGAGCCTAACCCGTCTGCCAACATCGATAACATTCTCCCTCTCATCCACACAATCCATGACACATACCCACTCATCGAAATGGGTCCCAGAAGTTTCAAAGATCCATCATTGTTAGGAACTTACCATGGAGCACCATTGCTCCTTCATCCTTCCAATCAAGTATGTGTCGTATCATCTAATAAAACTAACATAGAGGATACCCTTCCTCCTAGGGAGGCTTCTATCATATCTGACGTCCCACTAGTCGCAGAGCTCCCCCCTCACGAGCCTCCTACGAACTCATCGACCCCACCAATCCACGATTTCACCTCTCCCCAAGGCCATATCCCAGTTTGGAAGACAGTTCCCCAAGCCATTACTCAAATCCCCTTCTTTTACCCTCCACCTGGCGTACAAGCTTTCCAAGTAGCCGCAACGCTTACCCTCCCTAATATGGTGTTAGCAATTCCAGTTTGGTATTTACATCCACCAGAGATGGTCCCTCAACCATCCCTTCCCCCCCAAACAAAAATAATCCCAATGACGATTCCCATACTCACTCCCACCATACCCTCTCCACCCCCACTCACTACTCTCCCTGCCACAGTTGGGGGCAGAAGAAAGATGAAGGAGCCCACAGCTCCACTTCCCCCGCGCGTCAAACCCCCTTGCGCGCTATGTGAGAAAGATGGACACCAAACCAACAACTGCCCATCTCTACCGGAGTTACGAAACTTGATTCCACTCAATCAAACTCCATCAACACTCACCACCGTAGCAAGTACTGACGTTACTACCCCTCACTCAAGTAGTAAAGGGCTGCGAACCAAATTCGCTTGCGCTATATGTTCAAAATATGGCCATTATACACACCATTGCCCAGCACTGCCACACTTTCAGGAGACATTACCCACAGTACGCCAAAGCTTCCAGAGCAAACCCAGTCCAGCTACGTCATCCCTACCAAAAATCACTGACATCCATTATGTCACAACTTCAGTCAATGAACGTATGAGATGCCCTTGCTCTCTATGTGAATCCTTAGATCATTTTACATACCAGTGTCCTATGATCATTGAATACAGGCAACACCAATTGACCCTGCTTCAAAGACCCACAGAATCGATGGTTGACCTTACCTCGTCACTAGAGATTCTTCATTTCATTTCTCCCGAACCCGAGGCCCTCCCAACGCCTCTGTGGTTCTTGGATGACTTATCCGAGGATTCACCCCCAAATCCTCCCAATTCTCCCACTCATTTCCCTACAGAAATTTTACATCCAACTACCACAGGTACTCCTCAGTATTTCGATATTTGGTTTATGTCGAGCGAACCATCGCAATTCCATTGTGACGTTCCCCCTGCTTCTTCATCACCAGGGGGCAGCCACACGACAACAGTCACCGATATCACTCTTCACGACCCCTTGTATTCTCGCCAATTCCACTGTGATGAGGAAATACTCGAAGAGTTAAACACCCCCGACTACCCATGGGATGCGCTACACCACCGAGCGCTCTTATTTCCGCAGGAAGCCTCCACGCCTCCTAACCAACACCCCATATACGCGATCGAAACCAAGGATTTTATCCCATCAGGGCATATCGACTGGTTCAACATTCCCATTCCTGCCCTTGATGCTTTTGAAGAAGGCAACATGGCCAACATTTCCCCGACCATCAAAAATGGCATCGTCGAGGAAATCACTATTGGAGCCGCTTGCACTCCTCAAGAAATCACCGCCTATAAAGCCCTCTTCCAGGAATATCGGGATATTTTTGCCTGGTCATACACAGAAATGCTTGGCCTTGATCCCTCTATCGTCGAACATCGCATCGACACTTGGCCCGACATTACACAAGTTCCTCAAAAACAACGACCGCTACACCCATCCAAAGCAGCGGCCATCAAAGCTGAGATTGAAAAATTACGCGCGGCTGGGTTCATCTACCCCATCGCCTATACCTCATGGGTTTCCAACCCTGTACCCGTTAATAAAAAATAGGGCACTATCCACGTCTGCACGGACTTTCGCGATCTCAATCACGCATGTCCCAAAGACAACTTTCCAACGCCTTTTATTGATCAAATTATTGACGACTGCACAGGCCACGAGGCTCTATCCTTCATGGACGGTTTCTCTAGTTATAATTAAATCCAAATTCACCCAGTTGATCAGTACAAAACTGCATTCACTACCCCTTGGGGTACTTTTGCATATCGTGTCATGCCTTTTGGCTTAAAGAATGTTGGCGCAACTTTCCAACGGGCTATGACATACATTTTTCACGATCTGGCTCATATCATCCTCGCATACTTAGACGACCTCACAGCTCGATCCAAGAAACGTACCCAACATCTTAATGATTTACGAATCATCTTCCAACAGTGTTGTTAGTACAACATCAGCTTGAATCCCCTCAAGTGCGTATTATACGTCACTGTGAGGCGCCTCCTTGGATTCATCGTTTCCCAAAGCAGTATTACCATGGACCCCCTCAAAGTCCAAGCTATCACCGAAATTCCACCTCCTCGAAATTTACGTCAACTCCAGAGCCTACAAGGAAAGGCTAACTTTCTATGGCGATTTGTCCCAGACTACGCCACTCGCGCACACGGTTTCCTTCGCTTACTACGCCACGACATCCCATTTTATTGGGATGAACATGCCCAAAAGTCATTTGATGATCTTAAAATGGCACTCTCCAATGCCCCTTTAATTAGTGCACCCGACTACAATCGCGACTATATCCTCTACATATCAGCCTCAGCTGTCTCAGTAGCAGGAGTTCTCGTTCAAATCGGTGATGACGATCGTGAACATGTCATTTATTGCGTTAGTAAAAACCTCTCAGGGCCACCCTTGAAGTATAAACACGAAGAGAAACTAGCCCTTGCAGTCGTCCTCGCAGTCCAGAAACTGCGTCATTACATTCTGCTTCACACAACTAAGGTCATAGCAGATTCCAACCCTATGCAATACTTGCTCAGTCATTGGCAAATTAATGGAAAATTTGCTAGATCGATCATTATCCTTCAGGAGTATGATCTTGAATTCTTAACACCCAAGAGCAAGAAATACCTCGTCCTCGCCGAACTTGTCACGGCCTTCCCCTCTGACACAACCAGTGCCCCTGTCAATACCGACTTTCCCGACAAACACCTCTTTTACATCACGTCGGATGATCCTTAGTACGGTGACCTCCTCGTCTACCTCCGAACTCAAAAGTTCGGTAACCACCTTTCACGAGATGATCGTCGTCGCATTCGCCACCAGGCCCACCGCTACCTCCTCATCAGAGACATCTTATACCGGTGAGGGGTCGACACCATTCTTCGTCGATGCCTGACCATTGACAAGGTCGATAGAGTCTTGAATGACTGCCATAGTGGCGCATGTGGGGGCCATCTTTCGGGAATATCCACTGCTCAAAAGATCATCCGAGCAAGTTACTTTTGGCCTACCTTGTTTCACGATTGCATTCATGCCGTGAAATGATGCGAGAAGTGTCAGCTTTACGCCAACAAAGCCCAAGCACCACCTGCTCTTCTTCATCCAGTCATCACTGTCGGCCCTTTTTGTAAATGGGGCATCGACTTCATGACTTGTAATCCCCCCTCCAGCAATGGACACAAATACATTATTGTCGCGGTCGATTACTTCACAAAATGGGTGGAAGCTATGCCACCTTCAACAATACCGCTGACACCGCAACACGTTTTTTCTTTAACCACGTCATATCCCGCTTTGGAGTACCACTCCAACTAGTTTCTGATCACGGGAAACACTTCGAGAATGAGATTTTCGTCGAAATCTCATCTCAGTTAGGATTCTCCCACGAGTTTGCCTAACCATATTACCCTCAATCTAATGGACAGGTCGAAGCAGTTAACAAGGTCCTCAAGACCATGTTACAGTGCACGGCTAATAAACATAAGACCAATTGGCATCATATGTTATTTTCCGCGCTATGGGCTTACCGTACGATTGTGAAAACAACCACTGGTTTCACACCATTTCATCTAGTCCATGGGGTTGAGGCCACTCTGCCCATCGAGTGTGAAATTCCCACCTTACGCACCGCAATTGAGCTATTACCCGACACTGCTCCAATGGAGCAACACTTGTTGAACTTAGAGTCCCTAGATGAAGATCGTCGATCTTCATTACATAACAATGAGGTAGCTAAAAAATGATCAAAGGCCACCTTTGATCGACATGTCAACCTTCGCTCATTTCACGAATGCGACCTCGTCCTTGCTTATGATATCGCTCACGATACCTTTGGTCATGGCAAATTCAAGTCACTATGGCATGGCCCATAAATTATCCAACATTGTCTCACCAAAGGCGCATACATCTTGGCCTCTCCCAAAGGCCTCTCTCTCAAAGAACCCGTCAATGGGTTATAATTAAAGAAATTTTATGCCTAAGCGTAACAATTCTACTTTAGGTTATTTCTTTTCTAGTGTTTTTAATCTTTTTTTCCATCCCTCACATCTAAACTATCATTTGTGCTATTGACAGATGCTTCCTCCACCGGCCTACCACATCGGTTACGCCGACGGCACCAGCTGTTGGACACAAAATCTCGCTTCGGCAGCTTGGGCCCTCTATACCCCCTCACATGAAATGCTCCATTCGAGCGGCATATGTTTGGGTTCAGCCACCAACAACCAAGCCGAATACACTGCCGTCATTGGCCTCCTCGTCGATGCCCAACATCATCGTATTCGTCACCTTGGCGTCTTGCTCGACTCCCAACTAGTCGTTCTCCAGCTCAACAATGTGTACCGCGTACGCGATCCTTACCTCTTTCGCAAATACCTGCAAGTTAGACTTTTATCTCAACATTTTGATTCCATTACATTTACACATATTCCAAGACAATTGAATCAAATTACAGATAACTTAGCTAATATTGTGTTAGACTGGCATATATCACATCAAGATACCTCTACACATACATAAACATACCAACAACCTATCACAACCTATCACAACATATATAGATTAGACATCATCAACACATTAACAAAACACATGTAAACATCACATAGATCTCAAAATGTGTACTCATGTATATATAAGACGGTCTCCAGTGCCATCCAAATGTTTACATACAAAAATACAAGTATCCGCAGGCCAGTGAAGCACCTCGATACAAAATGGGCTCACCAGCCTATATACAAAAATACAACAATACATAGAGCACCACTCAAGGTGCCTCTAGAGCACCACCTCATGCCCCTCCCTCAAGTGGTAGTCCCCCACCCACTACTGGTCCCTCTTGACCGGGAGGTAACCGTCCGGTCATAGCAGCACTTGCTACTGCTGCTCGTCGTACCATGGTCCGCCACGGTGGCGGAATCCCCACATACTGCTCCAAGATGCCCTCATCCTGGATACACGACCACATGCCCTCAAGCACGCCCTGTAGCACCGCCTCCAGGCGAGGGCGTATATCCTCAAAATTTGCTCCGGCATCCACCG
Organism: Picea engelmannii; assembly: GCA_009831015.1. Lineage (NCBI taxonomy): Eukaryota > Viridiplantae > Streptophyta > Pinopsida > Pinales > Pinaceae > Picea > Picea engelmannii. The sequence continues at coordinate 32,764 of ML808286.1, forward strand.
GAGGAGCCTGTGATGGCCCAACACCTGGGTCATCAAATCGACGTCTCCTCGCTGCTCTCTCAGGCTAAGTTGGTCTCGCCTCGGCGTCCTCACGTCGACATCTCTCTCCTACCCGCGACCCTCCTCGCAGTTGTCTCCTCAGCACCTGGCGATCCGACGCCCTCAACAACTCAACCTCGCGTCCGCGAGGTGCCACATCTGCACATACAAACAAACAATATATAGTATCAACATCTATACCAAATACACATGTCATGCTATCTCAAACACAATCACTACATATCAAACTCATCAACATGCCTCGATGATCAAAAACCTCCCCTGGAGGTAACACCATGTCCGGATCATCCCGGAAGTCAACACCAGCATATGGGAACTGCAATATCACCTGAGGCATCTGCCGCCACACCTGCGCCGCCTCAGCTGTGAAGAAGTGGCCGCCCTCGCCACCACCATGGCGAAGCAAAATAGTTGACCACCGCCTCAATCGCGGCTCTCTCACCCCAGGAGCGCCCAATAAAATCCTAGGGCGCAACATAGGCACCCTCTCCAAAAACCAGGCCACTAGGATGGACCTAAAGGCAAACTCTCATGTATCAGTGGACCGACAATGGTCCAGCTGCCCTACCATCCTAGCATGCAGCGTAAGCCCCCAGGCGAAGTGCTCACCATCCAGTACCCTCTCCATCACACTCAGCTGACCACCACTGATCCGTTGAGTCGCAAGGGACCCGTACACCCTCACAATCATCGCTGCTATACAGTGATGCGCTAGAACATCCATCACCCCGATGCTCATGACAGAGCTCGACATAAAGTTCGCCCTGGAATAGTATCTCCAGCCCACTGTCACTAGCGCCACGTCAGCAGGTAATGTCGGCTCTGTCGGTAGGGCCATTCCCCGAAACGGGAGCCCAGTCAAAAATTATATGTCCTCCACCTCAGTGAAGGCAATCTGCTCTCCCCGCACCATGAAATAATGCAGGTCCGGACTCCACATCCAGATAAGGAACTGCAGGAGATACTCCTGTGCTCGTATCAATGGGCACTCAAAGAACTTCAGCAGCCCATAGGCTGCCAAAGTCGCACGAACCCCCAGATCCTCAATCGCCACAACATCCCTCAACTGGGACCAATCCCGCTCTCGCCAGCCGACTGGCATCGTGCACAATGATCACCTGCAGCCACATAAAACAATCCTAGGTTAGCCACCTTGACCATAAAAAAAAAAAATATTATTAAAAAGATAACTTTTACACCCGTTAACCTTGCCTCTAAGGCGCGATTGTTTAACCCACAGGCACGCACCCATGCACGCCTGCTCACCCCACAGGCGCGCACGTATGCACGCCTGTTCACTCCACAGGCGCACCTGTTCACTACACAGGCGCACACTCAAGCGCGCCTATCCATCCCACAGGCGCGCATGCGTGCGTGCCTACTCAGCCTACAAGGGTGCTTCCATGTGCCCCTGTCATGAACACATGCGCGCATCAAAGCGTGCCTATCCACCACACAGCCGCGCACACATGCGCGGCTGTGTAGCCAGTAAGCGTGCACATAATGCGCGCCTTTGTCCCCATTACGGGCGCCCCCATGCACAACTATCCAGCCGGCAGGCGCGCACTTGTGCGCGCATACTCCCGGATCGCCCGCACACGTGGGGCCCCACACCCATAAAAACTCATGTACGACCCTGCCCAAAAATGGAAACCTAATTCTATGCAGGATGATCAGACTACTAATCTGAAGCTCGTTGGTCCTTGATCAACTGCCTCGCTCTCCCGGAATCTCCAAATCTCCTCTGAATACCTCTCGTCCAGTCACTGTAGCAACAAGTACAAACGAGATGGCAATGTGGGCCCTACACCTATATATAGGCCTTTTTGCCAAACTTCCACTCACCATTCCAGGAGCTCCGGGTGTCCATTCTTCAAACTGTCTTTAGCCACGAGATCAACATCTCGACATCTACATCACGACAGTCCCCGGGCCACTTTTCATTCTGAGCCCTGGGATGCCATTTTTTTTCATACCCCGACCAGGTACGCATGCTCATATTCAAAATTATCAAATAAATGCTCGTATGTTCGATTCTCTTCAGATATGGTTCACATTGGGTATTTGGTTTTCATGTGTGCAGGTACTTGGTCATCATATATCAACGCAACCCCTTCAGGTATATACTCAGCACTGACATGTAGTCATTCCCTCTGAATCTCACTTGCATCTCCAGTCACACCCTCTGACATTTGCCTCTAGGATCCCCATCTCCGACTCTGCAGTACCAACACCTCCATTTGCATCTTCGGTACTGTCACCCAGTAGCACTCTTACCCACATGAGTTGTCCCATTCATAGCACCCTTTTGTGCCTTTGACACTCATGTTGTTTTTCAAAACCCTTTAGGGATGGGAGTCCTGATAGTTTTCCATCATGTCGTGAATCAACCACATACTCCTTCTCCTCATT
>ML808286.1:35240-48946 GCA_009831015.1 Picea engelmannii
CACCTCCGCAGTATCATGAACCCTCCATTTCATCCACAATCAGTTTGCCACTTTGCAAATTTCCCTTCATTTTACCTACCTCATACAAAAACCCACCCATGGGGCCCCCACCCTCCACTAGTTCTCCAAGCAAATTGCGCCCTACCCGGGCCAACCCTCTTACATTGGGGCACTCGTTTCTGTATTTGTACACTCATCCCACATTATTCTTTATTTATTGTACAAACGCCTTTATTTCCTGCATTTTCATACCTTTTTGTCGTCACCTTTGGCGACCTTCTTCCCTTTTTGGCAAAAGCAACCCATGTCACCCTTGGTTGGGGCACTCCTTATCATCTACTCTTGACGACATCGTCCATATCCTCCGAGTATCCCACAAGCCACTTACCTATGCCCTCTGAGTTTGTTCACTTTGTCCCACCTTTGGCACAACTTATTCCCTGTCTTGTTGTCCCCCTGACACTCGACCTCGTTGAACGATTGCGGCCACTTTTTACCTCACATATACCCCCAACCAAGGGCAGTCTTGAGTCTTCCTACATCTTGACTTCGTCCATGTACCTCTTCCCAATTCCTAACCTCACCTAGTAGATTTCATGAAGCCCTTTACTTATGAGAGCCACGTCCCCCTTTTTGTTGACATCAACACAGTTTTCTAGAAGGGCGACAGTATCTTGACTCTCCTTACCTTACCATTGAGAGCTCTCGGACGGCACAGGGAGAACCACAATTGCTCCTTGCTGTCGTTGACCCCCATAACATTCGACGTCAACACTTTCTCCTGTTACCGTGGGTCTTACTTTGCGACTATTGCAGTTATTTCTTATATTCGCCGAAGACCTCTGAACTTGGCTGGGCTATCAATGCCTACAGAATCTGTGATACTTTTTACAGATACTGTTGCCTACTGTTCAGAGTATGTTCCTCCACAGAATTGTCTTATGCCTTTATCACAACCACCCCTGAGGGCGTTGTAGTTGTCTACATCAACACTTCATTCCTTTTTGAGTTACGTGACATGAGCATGGGGCATGCCCGCCTCGTTTGTACACCGTTTATTTTTACACACCTTATGGAAGGTCGGGTTCTACAGGTTCCCTTCTCCCTCCAACGGGTAACTCTTGACAACCCCACTATCGCTCTCTCTTACAACAACACTCTCAGTAGAAGAAACATTGATGGATTTCGGCTATACGTATGCTCCTAACCTCATCCATCAGGGGGCATCTATTATCACTGAAATTTTGTCCGCAAATGGTTACAAGAATTCAACATCGTCAAACAGTTATGAGGTCACCCATGGACTAGAATTAACACAAAATCATTTCCAAAGGGTCAAAAACTATACAACTAGTGCAAAAATTAAAGGGCGTTATGAACACACAGGGCGCGTGCGCACATGCGCAAAACAGAAACATAGAAATCGCGCACGATACGCGACTGTTGTCGCAAAAAGCCACGCACCTGAGAAACGACGCATTTATGAGAGTGGTTGGCCTCCCACCCACTTCTGGTTCAGCTTCCAAGTTGATTTGACACTCAAATCTGGACTAGATTCGACTGGGTGGCTGGTCAAAGACCTAGAAATGCCCTAATTAGCCTCTTTACACACTACAAACTAGTTGGACAATACCTCAAAGGAATGCTATAAGAAGACCATGGATACACTTCATTTTTCAAGGAATTCAATAGAAAAGTTATCCTGCCACTATTCTCTTGAGGAATCCTCTATTCTCATCAAGAGTATACTAGCATCATTGCATTGGGAAATCCATCTCACCCCTTGAGTGGATTAGCAAAGAATTCTTTCACCATTTTCATTTTCATTTTCAAAGTTGTAAGAAGAGCTTATTTGTGGGGGTCCAAGAGCCCTCCCTTGGAGGAAGAAGGGATTCATAGTCCTCTTTCTTCTCGGTGTTTTCTTTCACTAATATCAGCCTTATCATTGGTGACATGGGTCTCATTGTTTATTTTGTCCTTATGTCCCTATGCTCGTTAATTTAGTTGTTGTTTTATTTCTTAGTTTAATTCTTAGTTGTTCTTTTATATTTCTTTCTCTAACTCTTTTCCTTGCAGCTGTCCTGCTTAACAAACCCAACTAAGCTTGCAAGCACCTCTATTTTGCTCACTAAGGTGACGAAAGAGGCGCAACACTCTTTTTGCTTGGACTGCTTGGTTAGTGCCTTTTCTTATGGCCTATGTTTTCCAAATATTGTGTCTGTACACATGCCCCATCCACTATCATTGGCTTGAAAAGCATCACTTGCTTTTATTAATGGCTAGGTAGACCCCCCAAATACTTGAGCAGTACATACGTGCTCTTGGGAGAGATGCCCAACATGATGACCATCTTTCTGAACTCAGTGGTGTACTCCTATACATTTTGCGCTTGCTTCTCCCTCAAGTAGTGACATTAGATCCATTGGTCTTCTACATACTCGATAAGGTAGAATTAGGACTTGATGAGGGTTTTGAAGTCCTCCCACCTAGCTACTGATAGATCACCCTCCAACGTAAGTGTTTCTGTATGGATTTCCCACCAGGATAGAGCGCGACCCTCTAACTTCAGTATGAAAAATGATATCTTTTGTTCTACATCTATATGGTGAATGTTGAAATAAACTTCTAGTTGCTACAACCAATGATTCAGTTTTAATGCATGTATCTCACCTTGGTATGGCTTTATTTCCACTTTTCCTTCTATCTTGAGTAAACACCGTGAATGGTTTATGGTATTGGAACTCAACTTCTCTTTCTAGGGTTCTTTTCGCGACTCCTTTTATGAGTTTTCATTATCCCCTAGTTTCCCGTTTGATCCAATCTTTGAGTTCGAGTCTCCAACTTTTCCTAACGGTCTGAGCTTGCTTGCTAGAGCCACCATGAGGTGGGACATATTGCAAGATATGTTAGCAATTTGCTCTTTCAACCTCACAAATCTCTCATTTGTTGGATTTTGAGGGTTGTTATGAATAATCTCGTCGGTCATGGATAGGGTTCAGTGACTTTCTTCTTAAACCGATTCCTGGATCCCTACAACATTCCACAAATACCCCCAAAAAACTTACTCTAATACCAATATGATATGTACATTGTCTTGGATATTCCACTATACAATTTGTCACAACATATCTAATAAAATACTAAAATATTTACTGTGAAGGTTAATTTCCTTTAGGTCTCAGATTCTTTAATCATTGGTTTTCTGCTTAAAATGTATGAAATAGCTGAAACGCGAAAAATAGAGAACGTAAATAAATACTCACACACCATCAATGAATAAACACAAGATATAACTTGGGAAACCCAACTAGAAGGTGAGGTCGCTCTGCTCTCTTTTCTTCAAATGCAAGTACAAAGAAAGAGGCACTCTCGGTGGAGTTGTCTTTGACAGTATGGCATGTATGGCTGCTAGAAAATCTCTCCTCCTCTATTATGTTCTCAAAGTACCACTTCTAGATGCTCTGCTCAACTATAAAACAAATAAAATGCTAAAGAATGGAACCCCTTCTTCTCCTAGCAACCCGATATTTAACATCGCCCAATAGCCATCTAGGGGTAGGGTTTTGACTTCCTCAACCCTCAATTGTGATAAGGTTTTAGACCTTCTAGAATCTTCTTGAAAGTCCATACATGGCTAGCCCATATGCGTAAGTAATGGGGGTTAACATGGCATTCACTCGTTCCATGGTGGTCAACATGCGGGAGACATAACTTTTGCATATGAACTCCAGTTGATGCAATTTTTGCACCATTAGAAAGGTCTTCATGTGTAGAATAACTTCAAGGAGTTCTAGATAAAGCTGGAAATGTTTTGACCTCAAAAAATGCAATTTGATACCTCAAAATGGCTTCAAAAGGTTTTAAACTTCAATTTTCCAAATTGGGACCTGCCATTAAAATGACCTTGCAAACTAATTCCTCCAATTTTTTCCACTCTGAAAGCATTGAGATAAATGACAAATAATATAATGATCCAATTCAGATCACTGGTGGTGATTGGTTTCACCTAGCTTGACCCATGGATTCTATCTCAACTAATGTTAGTCTCCTTGGGTGGTAAGGCATTTGGATTTAGTCATCAACTATGTGCCATTTCTTTGCTTATTGTAGCCCTTGGAGTGTCCTTTGCGCACACTTTGTGAATATTCGGGGAATTATATTCATATTTTATTACTATCATATAAATTAGGGTATTGCATTTTTCTTACTTTATCTTTGTAAAAATTAAAATACAAACTTTAAAATATTGAATTAAATTTATTATAAAAACTATAAGAAAAGTATTACTTGAATCTAAAAATTGTAAGAAATTAAAAAAAATCAATAAATACAAAAGAACTTATCAAGAAAATAAAACCAAATAAAATGAATTTTAATATTATTTTTTATTTTTTTATCTAAATTTTTAAAATTACAAATAAAATAAATTTATATTAATTTATTTTAAGAAAAAGATCAAACTTCACAAAAGTGATTAACTTTTGATATGCCTGAAGTAATATAAATTAATCACGATTTACATATTTCAAGATAAATCGTCATTCCTAATTAATGAACATGAAAGCCTCACGTGAAGAGAATAAAAAAATCAAAGGCTTTGGCTAGTTGTTCTACAAAATGATTTTTTTTTTCGCTTGAATCCAGCGATATAAATTTACACGAATCACTATTTTTTGTTGTTCAAAATCCAATTTTGAATGCATAAATGGATTCAACATGCTGAAAAACTCCCGAGGCACTCGGATTTTACAGAAATAATCACTTAAATCTACAAATCCAATAATTTCTTGCTGGATTTCGGGCAAATATCCCTGGAAAAATTCTTTATTTCGTAAAATCTTTAACCTACGACAAAATGAAACCCATAATAAACAACATAAACTCACATATTTCTCTAAACCAATTAAGCTAACCCTCAAAACTGTTCCTATATAACCCATAACTAACTTTTCTCTTTTTCTCTTCTCAACCAGGGTTTAACTCTGGTGTATACTTCTTATTTTTGAATTAATTGCTCGACATAATTCCCGTGCCTACTTATAAATAAAAAAAGAAAGAAAATGATTTTAACGTCCACGAGGCTAACAATAGCCTATGGGACAGACCACCTCACACATTGATTTCTGCAGTTCAACCCTTTTCTTGTTCAATTTGATGATGAAATCCCCCAATTTCTCCATTGTTCCCTCGCCGAATAAGTTATTCAAAGAGCTAGTTGTCAAGATACTTATATAGTTGTCCCTATTGTCTTTGAAGGCTTTACACTCTAAAATGAAATGTTTTTTTCTGTTTCCACTTTTCTGGAGGTGTAGAACACACACACCCTTTCTTCCCAAGCTTCTTTTGGTCTTTTCCAACGCCTAGTTTCACAACAAAGTTGATGTGAATTGGTTCTTAATTGGGCAATAAGCATTTTGGCTCTCCAAGATATATTGTCCCCTATGTACGCTTTTTGATGATGATTGTATGTGGGGTTAAACTCTTCAATATAATACTCTTTCTTTCTCCCAAGCCCTTTATCCCAAGTTCGCTTGTGGAACCTATCAATAACAAAAGCCTTTATCTCTTTACTGTTCGTATGGCACCTGTTCAAGGGGATATCCCATTTATTAAGTCATTTAATATTTTGTCGCATCCACGTCTTCTTTCTTTTGCACAATATGTCATTGAAGACGACCTTAGGCCACCGATTGTCTTCCATTTGCTCAATTTTTTTAGATATCTTATGAGACTCACCATAGCAATTGCTTTAATAGGAACAACCCCCATTTCACTCTGCATGATATCATAAGGGACATAACTTTTAATTTTAAACTTGTTTGTGATCAAGTGTCTTTTAATCTTCTCAATTTGCTTCCACTGTAAGTCAAATGTGCTGTCGGCCCACACTTCACAACCATATAGAACCACCAGGATCACTAAAAGCCCAAAGAGAGTTTGCATAGTCTTCCACTCCCATTGCTTTGCTTCTCTGCACTTATTTTGAAAAGCATAGAACTCTTTCCAACCTCCCAAAGTTCTTTTCTTTCTGCAACCTTCCCAACTTAGAATTTTGTTCAAGTCAATTCTAAGGTATTTGTAATCTATCACTTCTTCAAGAGTGTTGCCTTCAAAGTAGAACTTATGTTGCTTTTGTTTTCTTTTGCTAGAAAAAATTACCACTTTCGTCTTGCTAGTATTGATTTGCATCCCCACTATACTACAAAAGCGCTCAAGGGAAATTAAGTGTTCTTGCAACCCAAGAGCGGATTTAGCAATCAGAATAAGGTCATCTGCGTACAAAAGAAGCCTTATCACAAAATCACCCAGAAGAGCACCATCACCCTCCTGTAAGTTTAACCACTCTTCAAGTTTGTCTATATATAAACCAAAAAGGGTAGGGGACAATGGGCACCCTTGCTTGACCCCGATATTGCTCCTAAAACTTTCGGAGATACCAACTGACATTCTGATTTTGACTTTAACCTCCTCATATAGCCTATGGACAACTGCTCTAAGATGTATAGGAACCCCAAGTTCCTCCATTCTATGCCAAAGCTTATCTCTAGGGACCGTGTCAAAAGCTTTTTTGAAATCGACAAAGCAACAAAAGGCTTCCTCTTTTTTCTCCCACACTTTTTCAATGATGTGCCTTAGACTTATACTGTGATCAATCGTTGAGTGTTTAGGTCTGAAACCTGCTTGCCCTTTAGCACGCTTATCCCCTTCTTCTGCCCACTTGCTGATTCTATTTTCTAGTATACTTCCAAATAACTTTGCAAACAAGGGGTTTAATATTATGGTCCTATAGTTGGAGGGATTGTTGACATCCCCACTCTTGAAAAACGATAGTGCTAGGCTTGTTGTCCAATTTGTAGGGAACCCCTGCTGAATGATGTTGTTGAAAATTTTCATAATGTGAGGTGTAAGAGTTTTTGAACCCCACTTTAGATATTCTGCTTGGAGTTCAACTAAATCTTTTGCTTTTCCAACACCCAACTTTTTGATACCCACCTCAATTTCTTACACGGTGAAGAGCTTAGTAGTAGTGTTGACCAAGGGAGGGGGGTCCACCTTAGGATCTTGCTCATAAAGCTGCTTTGCATACTCAAACCATTGATAGGCTGTGATATTATTTTCAGTTTGTTTCTTTCTCGTTTGAAGTTCATTCCAAAATAACTTGGGGTTCTTTTTCCCCAAGAAGATTAGTTCCTCCCTCCTTGAGATCATGAAATCAACTTTTTTCTTTCTTACAATTTGCTTGTAAGCTTTTATGTTTATTTCTTTTTGGCTTGACTCTTTCAAAGTTTTCCTTGTTGTTTTGCATTCCTCACCAAACCAAACATTAACCGGAAAACAGTTTGTTTCAGATTTCTTATGTTTTGCTCTTTTGCATTCTATAAGTGCGCTTTGGATTAAATTTGTTAGCTCATGGCTATGAAGGCCCTAGGACGGAATTTTCTCCTTGTTAAACAACCTCTTTAGCGCTATCTTGAAGGTGTTACAGTTTTTTTGATTCAACAGAATTCTGCCCTTTGAAGGAGGTTGTTGAATGTGCTGATTTTTAGTCCCATGCTGTTGTTGTTCAGTGCAAGTTAGACTTAAATAGATCGGTTTATGATCAGATTTCAACTCGCACAATTGTTCACCAATCAAAACTTCCTCCATTTTCTCACACAAGCCATGTGAGCAAATTGCATAGTCTACTACACTTGCTCCATTGTAGGTATTGCAAGTGAAATTACCAGAATTCGCCCATCTAGCCAACCCATCACAAATGAGTAAGTCAAATGCCCCACATAAAGTAAGCAATTGTTCCCCAAAAAACTTGCAGCTTTTGTTGTCCTCTGGAACTCTTGTCCACTGATGATTTCTTTCTTCTGTAAGCCAAATGGGGTTGCAGTCTTCCTTACAATGAAGAATACTAGCTTGTTCACATGTTGTCCTAGCATTGAAATCATCCACTATAAGGACTTCACTTAGTTGAGAGTACGCTGCAATATCGTTTTTTAAGGCTGCAAAGGGGTCTTTGTGGTCAAGCCCCCTACTTTTGTAAGTTTTTGAAACTTGTGGGGCAAAATAACAAGCTACAATCCTGATGATGTTACCATTTTCTGATATTTTAAACCAAATGAATTGTTTATTTGAGTCTTCTCTTTCTAACTGAATGAGACGACCTTTTTTTTTCTTCACTAAGACCATGATACCCCCTTGTCCTTTACCATTATTAGCTGCTTTGTTCCACGCTGCCATCTTCACATACTCTTCAAACAGAGGTGTCTTGCACCCTTCATGCTCATGTGTTTCCAATAGGCAAATTATGTCTTTATCTTCCGCGATAGGTCCTAACCCAGGTCCCTGCCTCCAAGGATAACCTCTGCAATTCTAACAAACTAATCTTAAGGAAATTTGAGAATAATTTGATTGCTATTTGTTTTGGTCTACAAGACTTAAAGTTGAGTCTTCACCCATATTTGTCCATATTGGCCTTGTTGTATATTTTCCTGCCAATGAAATTGTTGTCTCTTCTTGGCTACCAACTTGCTGCCCTGTTTTAGAATGAAGACCAAAAAAGGCAATAACAACTTTTCCTTTGAACAACCATGCCCTTTTGCCCTCAGCCCTCGCTGCCCTAACCTTTGACAACTCTTCCCTTCTTTCCTCTTGCTGTCTAATAGTTAAATCTTCGTCTAGAAAAAAGCGAGAGCCTCTCAAGAGTTGGTTCTTGCCTAGGAGAATTTGCTTGTCACGTATGCTTGACATGATGACTTTTATGGCCCTAGCTCTCTCGCCACTAGGCTTACCCACCCTCCATGCTTGGCAAATTCGGCCTTGCCAAAGCAACTTGTCCTTCAAAAATTCACTTGCAAGATCGAGAGTGCACTCATTTTTTCCATACTCTCTCACACCTTTGATAATTATGTTTGTTGCTCTGCCTTGTCTTTCATTGTTTTCTCTACCTTACATGTCGTTCCCCTCGCTGTGTGTTTCTTTTTCCATATAAGCATAATTGCTAATGACTTGTGCCCAAGTTTTTGAATTTTTTGTAAAATCTCTTTTCTCTTCATCCCTTGCTTTCACTCCATGGGTGTATACTTGTTCACCGATTTTCCCTTCAGCTTTGGGTGTTTTAGAGTTCATCACCTCTCTAATAAATAAAGCTGTTCCTATATAACCCATAACTACTTTGAGTGTTTTGTGTTTTAGAGTTCATCACCTCTCTAATAAATAAATAAATAAATAAAGCTGTTCCTATATAACCCATAACTAACTAACTCTGGTGTATACTTCTTATTTTTGAATTAATTGCTTGACATAAATATAAATAAATAAATAAGGGGTTTTAAAATCCAACCGGAGTTCAATTATAAGTTCAATCAGTAACTACATAGCGACGCACATTTACGTCTCCTGTATTGAGTTTACGTACTTATGCAAACCTCCAAAATTTGGGCCGGAGTCCATCTCGTTTGAGACTTCGTTCTGCCTGAGGTGTTGCAAGCCGGCCTTGATTTGGAAGAAGTAAGAAGAGAAAGGCTGCAGCAATGGGAGAAAGGAAGGTACTTAACAAATACTATCCTCCGGATTTCGATCCCTCTAAAATACCCAGAAGAAGACAGCCTAAAAACCAGCAAATCAAAGTCCGGATGATGCTTCCCATGAGCATCCGGTGCGGCACCTGCGGGAATTACATCTACAAGGGTACCAAGTTCAATTCTCGCAAAGAGGACGTCATTGGCGAGGTAGGGTTTTAATTCGCTGTCTGTTTTTCTTGTTAATTTGGAATCTGTTAGCAAGCGTATGCAAACCCTAGTTTGGAGGGTTTCATGTTTATTCCCTATATATCCAAATTTCAAGTACAAACACGGGAAACTCATGTCCTCATTTTAGGTTAGAATTTCTGCAAGGGAATATGACAATGCTTGTTTGAATTTTAGACCATAATTTTTCAGAGTGATAGGTGGAATATGAGTTGCTTATGACAGGGTTAAATTAAGCTGGACCAGAATTTTTAATAGGCGCATATTCAAATTAAATGATTTATGCTAGTGGTGCAGTAGTTCACTGGTGAGGTTGACGTCGACGGAGGGATAAACCATTCACCAGGGTTTCATTCTCGCTGCGGTCTGCCCTACCCTTATAGCACGACTTTCAAAGGGATGAGTCTGGGGCGATTCCCAGGTAGTTTTGGCCGAATAGTTACTCCAAACTCACAATACTTGAGATCGACAATGATTCAGCAAACCTAAAGGAGGGCAACTTGGCAAAAAATGGCACAAAACTTCGGCCTATCAGGAACAGGGGATATCAACTCGGCTCTGAGATGGAGAGCCGAGTGAAAACTTATTGACCAAAATATAGTCTGCCTATTTTGACCAGGAGTTTTCACTCGGATCTCCATCTCAGAGAGCGGAGACAACTCAGGAGTACTTGCAAAGTTATAAAGAGTTCTGTTTCTATGGTACACTTCAGACCTGGCACTATAGTTGAAGTAAGTCTGCTCTTTGTGCAGCTCCTCGCGGCATGTTTCCTGAAGCACTTCCAAAAAGTAAGGAAAAAAGGATACTATGGGCTTTTACTGTTGGCATTTTCAAGAATGTTAATCATGAAAGAACTGAGCTCTTTCTATATCTAATTATGTTAGATTTTGAGAAATGTAGCTCTTGTCGGATTCAAATCTTTTGGGTGTTAGGAACAGTTCACAGTTGTAAATAAAATAATTTCAAATCAAGTACCAACCAATCCTAATATTTTCTTTTAGCAGATATCTATTAAGTTTAACTCAAAATCAGTTGGACTAATTTAACCAATCTGTGCCACGAGCTACTTTGGGCGAGCAACTAGATTTTACTTTTTGACAGAAAATACTTGATTTTGATTTTTGAGCTGGCAAAGCACAGGGCTCAAACATAAATTCGTGCTAATTAGTCATTCGTGTCCTTACCACAGCTTGGGAGCTCTGGACTCTGCACCAACCGGTTAGGAATTTAAAATTGTCCATCAGTATGGCCTATCTGTTTACAATATTGCTTATAATAGTCTGAGTGACCCGGGGGACTCTCCAAATCATCTTCCCCAAAGGGATCCAACAAAGATGCTCAAAAAGCATTCCATGGGAGCGGGGTGGGGTAGTGGGACAGCAAAAGACCATTAGTCTATCTTTGCATGCCCTGAAGAGAAGGCAGGAAATTGGAATGACACGGAAGTGTGGATCAGTCTGAAGTGGCCCTCAAAAAATATAGGAGAAGTGAATGTTCGTTGTCATTCAGATTTAAAATTTCTTTGTTTTTTCTGTGATTGCCTTAAAACGACTCTTTAAAAACAAAAATCATAAGCTATAAAATGTACAAGAGGTAGAGAAGCCAAAAGATAATGAAAAGGATGCGATCCAGCCTTTTCAGTATGGCAAAATATGAAGAATATGCTAATGTAGGTATTAAAAGTAAAGAGAAATTGCATTTAAAATCCATAACCAATTATACATTCTTCTTGAGTTCTTTTTTTCATAACAAGCTTGTTGATATCCTTACACGGTAAGCATGCCTTTCCCCCATCTGGGAACATTATAAATAGTGCAGCTGGCTTACAGCACTTAGATCAGAATCCTTCGGCTAAGAAGCCACAAGTGAGGGGCTATCTATTCTGCCAAAGTCATGAAGGAATTACACTTACCCCCGACTGCAATCACAAGCACAAGCATAAGTGGCCACAAGAGGCAAACATGTCACTGGGGAGACTTGAACCCTAGTACCCCCAAATTTGTCTTAAGTTCATTTTTTAACACATTAAATTAAAGATCTTATGAAAAAACCTAAAGTTTATACACATCATATATGATTATATCCAACATTTTAATTCTTAATTATAGGTTTTATTATTTGTTGATCTTCAGTAACTGAATAAATCTTCTATTCATTGGGTTTCCTCATAAAAATGGCCGACTTCCCATGCCCAGTGTCTGAAATATTTATTTTTTCAACTGCTAAGGTTGTTTGACACTGACAACTGACTTGTTGTGCAGAACACACGGAAGCATTATGAGCTGAAAGCCTGAAACATTTACTGCTTAGTTGTGATGACAGCCCTAAGTATGTTTAAGGATGAAATTGGAAATGACTATGCTACTATGATCACAACTATGTTCCCTGGGTTACTAAAAGTCTAAAACACATAAATATGGATCAAAATTCAAAAACCATCGAAGCATTTTGGCTACAATGGAAGACAATATCCACAAACTGTAAACATCAAGCCTAGCACTGTTAGATTTAGGGTAATTTTGAAAAACAGAAGTCTCCTTTCAATTTCAAAACCAAAACAACTTAGATCTGAAGTTTAATCAGAGGTAAGACATATATAAGATGGATCTATACAAGATATTAACAGCTTGAAGAAAACAACTCAGAACACATATGGAAATTAACTCAGATCTCAGACAGTAATGAACAGCTATCTGAGTACAACAGATCTATATAAATCAGATCTAAAAACTCAGATCTATAACACTCAGATCTATATAACTCAGAACTAAAACTCAGATCTATAAAACTCAGATCTGAAACTCAACATAAACAGTTTACAATAAGCACATCTTATAGATCCATACAAAGCTTACTCCATAAAATAATTCTATAATCAGATCAGATCTAAATCAAAGGAGAAACAAGTAGGAAGCATACCTGGTGCAACAACCTACCTCTGAAGATAGCTCAATAACCACAATAGATATAGGTCCTGTTGTTATGCTCAGACAAAGGTTCAGTTCATGGATCAACAATTGATCTCTATGCCAAAGATTGAAGGATCTTTCATGCCACCTAGCTCAAAAGCCACAGGGATAAAACACAAAACAAGGGAGGCCCAAAAACCCTCACAGCAAAACCCTCAGCCAAGAAACCCTCAGTTCTGAAAACATAGGACTGTAAGTAAACCCTTAAAGTTAACAGTGATAAGGCAACTGTTAGCAGGCTGTACCCCTCAATACTACCCTAACAAGAGGGCCGCACAGCAGACACAAGAGGGGTATCTAAAACCTAAGGGTTAGTCCACACAAAGGGACTGTAGTCACCACTACAGTAACTTCAAAGAGGGCCGCTCTTAGTTGTAGGAAGTAGGACATTAACCCACAGCAGAAAACCCTACAGCAAGCTCACGGCAGAACCCTACAGCAATGGCAGCCACAGTAAGAGGGATAGCAGCTACAGTAAAGGAGACGGCTGCTTCATCAAAGGTGACGGCAGCTTCAGCAAAGGTGACAGCAGCATCTAGGACTCACGGCTACCACACCAGGCTGCGGCTAACCCTCAAGTGAACACACCTCCAGCAAAGATCCCCACAACAGAGAGGACGCAGCACCTAGCAGAGGACACGGCAGGCAGGAAGAGGATGCGGCATCCAGCAGAGAGAGGTCACGGTACCTTCAACAGCAAACAAGAGGAACGGTACCTTCAACAGCAAACAAGGGGACTGATGCCACAGACTTGGAGAGGCTCCACGCTCATCACAAGAAGAGAGAAAGAATAGTGAATGGTAAGTGAGAGGGGAGGGTTTATTATATAGTACTTAGGGCAGGATTAGGGCTAGTTAAGTTAGTTGAAAAGTCACATGTTTAAATTTAGAATTTAAACATGTGACAATTATTTAACTTTAAACATTACCCCCAATAAACCAACAAAAACCCCAAATCAATCAACCAAGGGTACAGGAGGGTTTGCAAAGTGGCATTA
>ML808286.1:59328-90223 GCA_009831015.1 Picea engelmannii
CGGCCTCCTCTTCCTCTCCTCATGCAACAAACCTCATCTCCATAGCTCAAAAGCTCCTCCTCTCATGAACAAAAGCCTCCTTGAACAATGCGCCCCTCCTTTGGCTCTTTTGTCCCTCTTTAGGCAAGAATAGGGAAACCTAGATTTGGATGGATGAGATCATCCCAAATCAAAGGTTGAGATCACTCCACATAAATCTAATCTCAAAACCCACTTTTGGGTTAATTCCCTAAGTCTACTCATGTCTCCTCAAAATCACCAAAAAGGTAATTTAATGTTCACTTTTGCCAAAAGTGACATAATGTACTTTATCCAAAGTCAAAGTACAAATAGACATAAAGTACTAGGACAAAGTGCCATAAACCTTCCCACATGTGCTAAGGAGGGAAAACACATGGGGAACACCTCCTCAGGTACAAAACTCAACATGGATGATGGTTGCTGTAGATTGCTAGAATGAGAATGACCTCAAAGTAGCACGATGTTGCTTGTAGAGAATCGATGGATCACCGTGGGTGGATTGCTGAGAGCAATCTCACTATTCAAGAAGTTAATTGAAAAAATAAAAGATACCCATTTGGGTAATCACTTGGGTGTTCCATTGGAACTGTTATCTTAGAAAACAAAAGTTTCTACTGTGAGAAAATTTATTTTTCACTTGCAGCGATAGTTTTTCATTTTTGGGTGAATTTTATCAGCAAGATTTTCTCCTTAACACTAATTTTTTCAATCAATATTGAGAGGGATTTGATATATCTGTGAAAGACCTTTCCAACGCTAGGTTATGTGCTTATTTTGGCTCTGTATAGTGGCTATAATCTAAATTTTAATGGTTGTATACCCCGTGGTTGCACAAAATATGGTTCTTACGGGATGTATATCTTTAAAACATAGATGAATCTTGGAAACACAAAAATACCCTTTGGTGCGTATTTGAATCTAGTTTCCAACACAATTGAAATCATTCAAAATGAATAAATATTGAAGGAGAAATCTAAATTTTACCAACAGGCACTCCAAAATCAACAAATTTCCCATTCAATGATGTATTGTCCTTGGATTGCGTGCATTTCTAGTGTCGATTCTCTGTTATTCATTGGCTCATCAATTGCTTCCCATGGAACGCTACCATCGAATTTGAATTCCTTACCTTCCATGGAGACTAAAGGTGCTCTGGTACCATGATAAGAAATATAACATGAAACAGGACAAGAACTTTGGTTGAAAGGGCCTTGAGCCATCTCACATTCATATGTATTCATTCCAATGATGCAAATATATATTACATGAATGAAACCACCTCAATTGCTCTCACATTGACACCTCATCGGGAGATAAGATAGGAGGCAAAGTAGGATATAGAACACACTTAGGATACAAACTATATCCTAATATGTGACATAGACAAAGGTGGTGTAGGATTTCATGATTGTATAGGGTGTCATAGGCCAACATTTTGAAGTGTAAATTTTTTGATCATTTAAAATGGATCTAGGTTGGTTGTAGTCTCACCCAAGTCCGTAGAGCTCACAACTTATGGAGATATGGATATGTAAAAATACAATTATTGATTATTGTTAAGATTTTTATATTTGCATTATAAATATCTAGACCTTGCTTCTCAAGCACATCATCTGATGCAAATGTATAGTCTCCTAGTGGACATGCTTTTGCTTCAAAGTTCTTCTTGAAACTTTGGATTACATGATCTCTCAATCGTTGCTAGTTGTACTATTATGTATTTCCCCATTTTGATAATTAATGGGAGAACTTTTTATGTTATATTTTTGTACAACCCAATTGTGAACGTGAATGAACTTTGATAGCTTAGCTAGTTTCCTACACGTTCATGGTTGTCTTTATAACTTTGAATTCTCTTTGGTTTTGAGTTGTCCTTCACACACCTCGTCATAGGCATGACTAAACATGGAGTTTAGGCATGTTGTTCTCAAGAGCAATGCCACAAAATGTAGCAAATTCACCATCAAGCTAACAATAATTGATGGATTAATATATTGTGATCAAAATGTTGTTTAGGGATTTTTAGGCCTTGGCCATTTGAGGGCCCCAACAATTTTAATGCGGCACTAAAACAATGCCAGAAGCATGCCCATTTGCTTCATTTTTGTGGGCCACGTGGTTGGGAGCATGTAGAGGTTCCTAGTGTGTTAGGAGCATTTGGTTGTTGCTCAACAAGCTGGGAACCACGTGCACTCTTGATTGTGTAGAACGGGTTGGGAATGCCCTTACGAGTAGCTTGACTTTGACTTGGAAGCTCCCATAATGTTTAGACTATTCCTGCACAAAATGGATCATTTCATTCCAACTCCCAAGTTCTAAGGAATGGGGGAAGTGCCAGGAATGGGTTTCCTATCCCTAGTAATTGGTACTTGTGCAACTATGGATGGTCATCGCCCACTTATCATTGTCATTGTCAAATTTTCAATAATTGCCTTCTTTCGAGTTGTCGATCAATTTGCAAAGGGATGCTATAAAGGAGGTTGGACTTTTGAATGTGGTTCAAGTAATCATAGATGTTCAAGGCAATGATGCTTGCCATTTAGTTGCTTTATTGGTCTAGAGCAGGTACATGTATATTTATTGCTCTCTATACATTGAACACAGAATTGAAAGACATTGTTAGGAGTGGATAGATCCTAGGATGTGCTGATATTTTTTTGGCTACTACCATACCTCTCGAGCTATTTACAATTTTACATTACATGCCTAATGGGAGGAGAGGATTCCTCAAGCGTGCACATATGAGATATGCTAGTTATTTTATATTATTCAGGAGTATGATCGATTGTACAAGAGGCATTATAGTCTATTGTGGTACAAGAGGCATTACATAAATAAAAAGAACATTTATACCAACAACATTTGTATAGATCAACCCAATGGGTTAGCTCCATCGGTTTGAACTGGACTAGTTTCAAGGTGCAAATCGCTGAGACTCAAGATCTCACGGGTTCAAGTCTGGTAGAGTCCCTCTGGTAGCATTTACCTTGGGGGCCATTCATGGAATGTAAGGAAGCCCTTAGGAGGGTTTCCTCGAGGAAATTTTCTAGGGAAAAGAAAACAGTTGTACAGACCATCATTTAGCCAACTCATTGCTTGTTGTACATTATTGATATTCCCCTTTGAGTGTACACTTGCCGGGTTTAGTGTATGCTATTTTATGCTAATAGCATGTTAGAAATTAGAATATATTTTTTTGGGGTAAGTTTTTCATGCCTTGAAAAATCACCCAAGTAGACCTACTTTCTAGAGCATAGGATACATTCATTATTTCAACTAAAATGCATTTTTTTTAACATAAACAATTAATATTGTATTTATAAGAGATCAACAGCCTCGCCGGAAAGAAACACAACAAAAAGATCCCAAGTCTAATACTAGGACTTATCGTACCAGATTCAAAATTCACTAGCCTATATTTCCAGTTATCCAAAAATACTACATTCCATAAATCCTTACATGAATAAATTCGGACAAATTGATGGCCTAATAATTGACAAAAGCAACACATGATTATATTTGATTTCGAGATCGACTTCTGGTCACCATTGGTTGTGATATTGATGATGTCTTTTTCTTCTTCTCGACTACCGCCCAAACTTCTTTGACAGGTGGTGATGCTTTTGTTGATCCAACTATCCCCATATTTTCTTGATCCGGAGGACTTGTTTTCTTTGTTGTTGTCAATGTTCCTTCGTCTTTATCGACCTCATCTGCCCAACTTGAAAGAGGTGGGGAGTTGGGGAGAACCTTGCTTTCTATTCCCGTATCAAGAGTATCTGAAGCCTTAATGCTTTCTATTTCCGGATCAAGAGAATTTGAAGCCTTACTCTTCGATTGAGGGATAGGATCTGAATGATTCGGAGGTGTCTCTTGAGTAGACACGCCTTTGGAATGGGGCATCAGATCTACATATGTGGAAGAATCACGGCTCAAAGAATCTGGGTCTGGAGAAGATTTCCGATTGTTTTATATAATTAGTTGATGATCTTCATTGGAGCCATCCCACCAGGTTGATTTATGTTGTTGCTTCCCAACCTTCCTATTTCCCTTAGTGCATTGAGCTGTTATGTGCTCTGTTTCAAAACAAACCCTACATCGCAGGGAGATTCTTTCATAGTCCATCTTTTGGGTCCAGGAGTAGTTTTTGCAGGCCAAAATAATTTTTGCTGGAAACCCTTTACTAAAATCCATTTCCACACAAATTCTGGCATATGAGGTGATGCTATGAATTATAGTTTCTTTACTTGCAAAATGAAACTTCCCTAATGCTGATCCAATATCGTTAAGAGAAGTTTCACCCCAGAAATGCAAGGGTAGATTCGGAAGTTTGACCCAAACTGGAGCAGAAGAGAGAACAACAGTCAGAGAATTGAAGCAAGGAGTCCAAGGCATCATGCACAAACCTGAGTTTCCCCAAAACCAGGGGCAAGAGTCAAGGATCAGATCCCTATCTTTTGCAAGATCAAACTCGGTAATAAAGAAACCCTTTGGATATGGGTGAATGAACAAATCTTCCTTAATCACAGGCTTCCAATGGGATGAGATCCAACCACTGATATCCACAAGCCGCGACTAAAGCCCATTGAACTGACAGATTAAAGCATTTGCCTGAAAATAATCTTCTTCATCTTCAGCTTCCTGACCCATGAGAAGAGAAATCACGGGGCTTCTTGAACCGAAAACGGAGCAGAGGGGGAAGAATAGGTTGAGATCTGAGATTTAATAGCCTCATTGAAAGAAATTGAGGCGCTACCCACAGGACCAGAAGGAGGCACGCATGGCTGAGCAACAATGCAAGGCTGAGCAGAACCATTGCGAGGACTGGAGCCAAATCCGTTCCGAACGGAAGCCGACGTGCCATGAGGGAGAGAAACAATAACGACCAAGAGGCTGAGCTGCAGAACCCTAGCAGCGACTGCGGCCGTGAAGCGCAAGAGTGACATCCCCGTTTTGGCCCAAAGTTCAGCTAGAATGCATTTATTACTTCCATAATGACATACACTTACTTTGATATTTCTAAAATTAATGCAATATATATTCAAACAGAGAAGACGCACACAATATATATTCTTCATACTGCAATGATTGTGACTCGTATAATGACTATGATCAATTCTACATTTGCTTTCCTTAATTGTTTTGGAAATGAAAGATGGCATCCATCTTCTAGTGGTGGAATCTTAAAGGAGAAGTGGGAAATCCATATTATGATTCTCTTTCCCCCCCACCCCGCACTTTTTTTTTTTCTAAAAATCTTGCTTATATTAATGCATGCAAAAACATAATACGATGTTGAAGGTTTTTTTGGATCAACACTGTGTGCTAGGTTCCTCCCCGGCCTGGTATCATTACTCTTTCTCTCTCTTAGTTTGTTTCTCCATTTAATATAACCACTTCTTTGGTCTTCATTATCTTACCTCTTTTAAAGATCTCTAATTTCTTCCCCCCTCTTTATATTAATCTCTCACAATTCCCCCCCCATTCATCTAACATTCATCAACATCTAATTCTTTTACTCCTTAAATATTATTATTATTATAGTTTTTTAATATTAATATGCCATTTATCTCCCCTTCTTCATATTACTTTAACAGCTAATTCTTTTTTCTCTTTAATTTTAGTCTTCACCTAATCTAACTGTTGAATTTTAGCTTTCCTTCTTTCATTATGTTTCTCACCTCCTGTAAATATTTTCCTCAACGGCTAATGGAAAGTAAATTAATTGACTTTTCCTTTACTCCTTAAATATTATTATTATCATAGTTTTATAATATTAATATCCCTCTCTCCCCTTTACTTCATATTTCTTTAATGGCTAATTCTTTTTTCTCCTTTACTTTAGTCATCTCCTAATCTATCCGTTCAATGCTACCTTTTATAAATATTTTCCTCAACGGCTACTTTCCATTAAATTATTTGACTTTTACTCTTACCCTTTGCCTCAATGGTCACTTGCTCTACGGGCTTATAAATTTGAAACTCAGCACTCTTTTCTACCATACAAGCTTTTTATGTCCCTGATGATGGGTGGAGTGTCCACTCGAAACATTTTTAACTTTTTTTTTTCTTGGGATGTTTCAAAACCTAGCACACAGTGTTGATCCAGAAAAATCTTCAGCATTATGACTAACTGTGGAAACTTACATACCCAAGAACATAATACAACTCTAAAGTAAATACAGAAGGCACTCAAAGTGATCTAATGGACAGTGAGAATGCCTTTAGATTGGATTAAGCCCTAGGAGTACTATGTCTCTCATCTCTCCTGATGAGAGAGCCTTTAATTCTGAACTGTATTGATAACTCATCAAAAAGAATTCTCTAAACAAACAAATAGAGAACTTGGACCCTCTAAATACAACTTCACATCTCATTTTCCATGTAACATATAAAGTAATGACTCTAATGCAATGACATACTTTGCTGAAGTGGGAAGGACCAACAGGATTAATGTCCCCTAACAAGGTAGTTTTCCATAAAAACTTTCTATGTAGGATATGTTGCCAAGTGGTCTATACCAATTACCAACATCTTGAGAATACTTACAGTTTCAATAAAGGTGGATAATACTGTTTTCCCTCCCACAGTGTATTCCCAAGGCATCAGTCTCTCCTTGGAGGGCAATTCCAAATGAATCAACAACCACAGGAAACTCTAAATAGCTAGGATA
This sequence comes from Picea engelmannii, assembly GCA_009831015.1. NCBI lineage: Eukaryota > Viridiplantae > Streptophyta > Pinopsida > Pinales > Pinaceae > Picea > Picea engelmannii. The sequence continues at coordinate 66,023 of ML808286.1, forward strand.
GCTTGAAGGACCACCACATTATCATAGGCAGTCAAGCTATTTATCTTTTTCATCTGTAAGGGCCCATCGTCTGTTGAGAGTTTCTTTAAGGACATACTTTGAATAGAGCTCCTGATACAATCTGTGAGGTTTATAAATCCCAACGGTGTTTAACATAAGACCACATCCAAATGGGCCCCAGAGTGTAGTTATTGAGTTTATATATTTCATCAACCCGATTGCAATTTTGAATCTCCTCAATTGCAAGCTGGTCTAAGCGCAGAAGTCCATACTCATGCAAGAGGAGAGACCGAGCTTTCCACTATTGCGTGCCTTCGTCCCACAAATCTCTCCAGTGGAGTAGTCCCTTTCTAGCCAGCCTCATAGTAATAAATCTCTCAACGTGAGAGGTAACAAAATTCTGAACCTTACAAGCCTATCAATGCCCCTTCTATGTCCAGACGACTGCCAGGAAAAATATGATACAACTAGTTTCGAAACGTCCCATGTTGTTTTGAGAATGAACTACAACTATTAGATTAGATTAGTAGTACATCCTGTGCTGCAACTTCTGGAGGCACCACTCCCACATGGAGCTAAGGTATACATTGACTCCAAATGGGATACAAGACAATTTCTGATCCCTCATATACTGCCGTGGACGACTCAGCCATTCCGGTTTCTCCGCCATCCAAATCAGCAAATAATTTGATTTATGGTCACTTACAACAACCTCGGCCGTGTTAGCACACTTTTCTACCCTCCATTTGAGCTGATAAATCTGAAAAAACAGTGATGAAAAAGTGGCTAATTAAAGGAGAAAAGTCCCAAATTGTCACGGATTAGATCCCTCTCTGTTTGGGCTGCTGCTTGCCAGCCTTAGGGGGGAGTCCTTAGGGTGATTTGCTGCTGTCTTAAGGTCTGATTTCCAGCAATTAATGACAAAAAACAACAGCTGTAATGTCTTGGACAGCGTGTTAAAACTTACCAAGATGTGGGGGAAAAGATAGTTTTATAGCTTGGGGGGATCCTGCAGGGTTAGCACAAGAGAAATAGAAACTACTCAAAAGATAGCTAAATATCACAATGAATAGGATGAACTATTAATCTAATTACAAAAATTAACAAAGTACCAACAAGAAGGAAGTCTCGGAAACAAACACAAAACTTCTTTATTATAGGCTTGCCAAAGAAAGGGTTGATTGTGTCACAATCAGCAAGTCCACAACCGGTACAATGATCGCTCTTGCTCAAAGAGAGAGTAGCTAGAGTAGAGAGAATAAGAGAGAAGAAAGAGAGATAGTATGTGCTGCCGCCACAGAAATCTGACCATAATGATGTAGCTCGACCTCCAATATATAGCATCCAAGGGCGCACTTTACCAAGCAAAAGATGAGGGTGCAAAGGAATAGGAGGAGGAGGAGGAGGAGGAGGAGAGTATGCACATGAGTAAGATGAAGTGAATCATGCACATGGGTAAATTTGAGTGAGAATGTCATGCGCACAAGGGAAGTACATGTGAGAGTGAGTCAACTCGCGTGACATGGAGAAGACTTAGCGCATGGGGGTTTTGGAAGATCTACGTGGGAGTAAAAAGAGAGGATGCACATGTTCAAGGTGGACCCACGTTAACTCATAAAGGTGATCACGTGGGGAACGTACGTATGAATAGGTGTTTAAGAGGGATACGATATGGGGCATGTGCTAAGGTTTAGGAGATATGGAAAGCGCATGGAGGGAGATGACGTATGTGAGTCATGCGCAAGGATAAAGGAACGAGGGAGACGTAAAAGGTAGCATGCAAGTGGAGTAAGGGAGATAATGTAGGCATGCACGCGAGGGAATGTGTGAGTGGAGAATATGAGTGCAAGTTGGGAGCACACGTGGAAATTACGTGAAAGAGGGGAGGCTATGACGCATATGGAAAGGGAACAATGCATGAGGATAAAACAAGTGAGATAGCATGCACATGGAGTGAGAAAATGGGGTGGAGTGGGAGTGTGTCACGTGGCCCAAAGGAAGGATCATACACTATATTAAACCATGCTCCTTTAATTAAGGAATGAATATTATATTAACATGCACTTTATTAAAAGGGGAATGATCATATGTTAATTTAAAGGGGGTACGCATGTTTAAAGCGGGGGCAAACTTTTTTAAATTAAAGGGTAAGCATGTATACATGGGTAGACAAAGGGGGACACACTTTGACATGCATACATGGGAAAAAGTGGGTAAGTGGGTACATATAAAGGGAAAGGGTTTAGGATATACTTTAATTAATTAATTAATTAAAAGGGGACACACTTTAATAAAAAAGGTAAGCACGTGGGAAAAAGGGGATTAGTACATATGAGTGGGAGTAGAGTTAGGATAAAACAATCATGCATGAGTGAGGTATTAGAGTGGAAAGGGGGATAGGTAAAGTAATACCTATAGGATTGGAGTAAGAGACATGGGTAAAGTGGTTTTATGGATTTTTAATGCACGGAAAGTGGTTTTACGGCGGGTAAAGGGAAATTAACGGTGACTAAGCGTTAATTAGCTCAATCACGTCCAAGTTGACTTGCCACCTCATCCATATGCCCTCCAATATTGATTAACTTATTTAACGCTTTTAACTTTGGAAAGTGCGCCCCCTCATCAAATGATGCCAAGTAGATGCCACATGTCACACTGATTGGAGCTGGTCACCCCTGCTATAAATAGAAACTGTAAAAAAAACCCAGTGTGACTAGGAGAACACCGCCATGTGTCATATGTCTAAAAATAGACACTGTTAAAAATAGAATGTGCTTGCATGTCAGTGATATCATACTCATCGGATTTGATGTTAAGAGAGGATTCCAAATATGCGGTTAGAATTAACATGCGAGCCTCGGTGCTCCACCTACTAAAAATAGACATACCATGCATTTCACCCCGAAAAGGTCCAAATGATTCAAAATGTCTCAAGGATCGTCACTGCACACTCAGAATCTTGATTTTGAGGCCCGAAGGTCATCCTGCTAAAAATAGAAAGCTCTTACATGTCGCCCGAAAAAGCATCATCAGATCCAGAATCATGCAAGGACCAAACCCTGTATGCTCAAAACTGCTTAAGACTGTCAACTGAGTCTCTCAAACATTGTGTCCTAAAAAGTAGGGACACCTGTTGTATGTAAACATCTCTCTCAAATGCATAGGAAACCAAGCTAGCTCTAACTCTGAAACAAAAACAACCATATACTGATCATGTACCTGTCTCTGATGGGAACCAACCTCTGATAACCACAAGTGCTAAACTCTGGGAGAATCTTAGAATGCCAGCCAAACTAGTGCTTGCTAGCTCTTTCAAGGGTGAAAATATAGGGGTTAATAGGTCGTTGAGCAAACCACATCCAAACATTTAAGTGCCCCATCAACAAAACTCCGAGATAGTTCAATAGAGAAAAGGGAATTATTAGCACAATGATTGCTCGATACATGCCCCTCTAGTAGATTGTAATGACAATTCCTCTTACCCATTCTTGCATTCTAGCTGAATCAAGGAGCTACTCTAGAGCATCTGTAGCTAGAACATGCAAATAGGGGGAGCAAGAGGGTGAGCTTGTCTAATTTACTTATGCATAACAATCTTATCTGAGTAAACAATTCACCGAAACAATGCGCAACATGTCATTACCAACAACCTTCCTCATTGTTTAAAACAATTCACAAGCTAGACCATCTATACCAGGGAATTACCCTCGCTTTGTCCTATGTAGAGGTTTAAAGAGTTCCTCTTCAGAAATGCCCGCTCCAAAAGCATATCATGTACACTACTCCACAACTTAGCAGGGACAACCTTCCTGCAAACCTTCCAAGTCCCAATGACCTGCTCCTTTAAGGAGTATCTGGCAAAATTGTTCAGACAATGCAGCCCGAATATCAGTCTGATCTCTGCGAAGTCAACAACTAACATCCTTTTCAGGTTTGTAAGCCCCATAATTCCACTGTGCTTGAGAAAGTTAAATTGTTATTTGGAGGGTTCATCACCCACTTTCACCACTGCAAATGGGCTCTAATTCTGGCTCCAAAGGCTACCTCTATATTCCTCCATACATCCGAGAAGGTGTTCCAACTTCCTCCTTAGCTGCCTCTTCCTACAAGATAACATTATGTAAGTCCTCCTCAAGAAGTGTCTGTATCTCAGGCAATCTCTGCATTCCTGTTTATCCCTTCTCTTCAATCCAGCAACCATCCTCCTCCACCCTCAAAGAAACTTAACAGTTCTAATTTCATGATTCAGGTTTAAGTTCACTCACAGTTCATGTTGTCATTTTTACTTGATAGCCATGCTTTGGTGTTCATGTTTTGTTGTATTTTTCCCAGATTACTGAGGAGTATATTTAAAGGTTCTTTGTGATGCTCTCTTGTAATTTGCATTCAACAGAATTCTTTGAAAATTTTTGACTTTGAAATTTTTGCAGAGAAAGAGAGATGAAGAGTCCAACATAACAGAAAACGATGAGAACCCAGCAGATATCTTGACTGGAACCAGTATAGATGATAGCATTAAAGGTAACTGCTTCCTGTCCGTTTTTGATGTGATGGTCCATTTAAAAGAGAATGCTGGTTTTTATGGCTGAAAGTTTAGAGTATAAGAAAGGCAATTTGAACATTTTGTTGCATTCACACTACCTTAAGTATTCAAATATTTCCATTATAATCAGTTGTTCTTGTGATATTATGATTAAGAATAATCTTTGATTATTTGATTAGAAATAAACCTTCAAAGTAATCAGTTTAGGAAACAAAACCCATGGTTTATTCAGAATGCCTACTCACACAATGGTCGCTTGCCATCTTCTCAGGCTCTCTGGCATATTCTGCAATTTTTGCAACACTTCCTGCAGCAGAGGTGCCATATTCTCTTCTTTTTGCTGTCCTTGCCTTACACATACTTACCACTCCCATCAATTGCTTGTCTCCACTTGTGGTCATTAACATAAATTTACCCTTTCTTTCTTGTCTGTTCCTTTCCTAACTTAACCCCCCTACATTTTTGTTATTGTCATTATTTGACTATTCATTGCAAGACCATACATTGGTTTCTTACCCACTTCCTAGAAACTACAAAATTTTGTTTTCTTGATTGCATCCGTTTGCAACATTGTTATTGGGCCTGGCTATTGTTTTTAGCTATGTTGGTTACTAATTATGATTATCAGTTCTTCTTTAAAGTTTTCAACCAAAGGATTGGGTAGTTGTTAAAGCTGTACATTGTCCATGACTAAACTATTATTATTTTTAACTCAAGCAATTAATTTAGATTCTTTTAATAATTCAAACTTATTATGGCAAGAATGTTTCAGTTTGTAATGACGATCCTGTTATTTTTGCTTTCTCAAATTTCGTGAAATCAGCACTCTGCTTTTGACTGGATTTTCTTGGATAATTAATTGCTACAGGACGTGGTGGTAGTAATAGCAATTCATCAGCTGGTTTTGCATTCAAGGCCATACCTGTGGCCTTCTCTATAAAAAAGAAGGCTCCAGCAAATTCAGGCAAAACTGTGCAAACAACCATGGACATTCCCAAGGAAGAAACAATTTCAAATTTGGGAGTTCAGGGTAGTATCGTAAATACAGGCTTATCCTCACTTTGTGCAGCTTATGACAGTGACCCCAGTGAATGAGAAGCAGCATATTTCTGGCTACCAAAAATGTAAGGCACAATAGGGTGCATTGACAAATAAAATTTCTGTTCCTTATACTGCAATATGTTGTATCTCTACAATTGGAAAATTTCCTTTTGCTCAGTTTTTATTGAGCACTCAGCCACATATCAATTTGAAAACGTGGTACAGAAAATACTTATAAAAGTGTGATGTTAATGATTCTTCTTGTTAATCAATTATTTATTAGTATACGGAGGTTCAAGCTGCAAACTTGCACTTTGTGCAGCTCATTCCAGTGCTTGCGATAAATTGTCAGGAAATACATAATGAATGCAGTACAATCAATCGATATTAACCTCTAGAGTATATCATTTATTTAGGCATTACTATAATTGGCATTATCTGTTGTGTATCAGTTAACTTTAGCTGCTGTGTATTGTTCTTGAAGTTAAGAAGCTGAAAAAAATCCGTTCTTGAGATAAGCATGTTTATGCCCTTGGCTCAAAAAAAATTCTGATGTTCTGTTTTCCTTTGACAAAAGCCCAACTTAAAAAACGTTTTATTAATAATGTACAGAATTTCACAGATACACAAAAGGTGGATTACTAGAGGGGGGCAAATATCAGAGTTTACAAAAATAGCAGAAGATTTGTGAAACCTCTACGAGGACTATAAAACATAACATCAACTGTAACAAAAAGATTTTTTGAAATAATACAACAAATATCTGAATAGGTGCAGCAGCAATATAGAGAGGAAGGGAGAACAAAAGGATTTAGTCACTGTCACCATCTTCCTCGTCTTGCTCCAGCCTCTGGCTCTAAACATCCATCATTCAGCTGTCCTCAAACTCATGTTCTCATGTTATTTCCTTATCCTTTTCTTTTGGTCTTTCAACTTGTCAAGCTCTGCTTTCACTTGTCTAATTTGATCAACCTCTTCTCAATTTACTTCAGCTTTGTCTCAATACCACATGCTATGTTTTTTAATGCCTCATTCATGGCCATTGTGGTCTGACTCTATTTCACCACTTCTCTTGACACTTACCTTGATTGATCCTTTTGTTCAAAAAGGTGACGTGGTCTCATGTAGACGTTCTTGCGAAAAGTCTGGTTAAATGCAAATAAAGAGATTAAATAGAGACAAAGGGAGGACATACCTTGATGAAGAAAGAAAAAAAATATGTGAAGCGCAGTCCCCTTCATGAGATGTGAAAAATGCTTATGGCTGTCATTTCTCCCTTGTAAATCTTTTTACATTTTCTCAAGGCATTCCAACATATAAAGTGGTGACAGAAATCTCTTTAACCTTCCTCACTTTACTTGAAAGGCATGACAATATGAGAGATGGCCTTAGAAATCTCAAGTTGAACTTTTAGTTTTTTGTAAAATATTGCATAAATGAAGATTTTAGATTTAAAAAATCTTTTTTCATTGAATTTATGACCAATCTCTTAAAATCCTAGCTTATTTCCCACAGTAAAGAACCAGAACTTTAATTCCTTCCAGTCAGTAGCTATAAGTGGTCTTCACATTTAAAACTTGCCAGTTCAAGTAACATCAGAAGATATTATATTAAAATACTAAGGAATTCTATATAACATCAGGGGATTGGACGAGGATCAGTTTTTTTTGGGAAAGTCAACTTTGGTTGGTTTCCTAGTGAGACATCTTAATCCAGAAGTTACACAATTTTGTATTTATGTTAACCTTGACGCAAATGTCGAATTGTGTATGTGCCATAATCGATGAGGCTGCAGTTTTAAACCAATGACTTGGACAACAATTTATTTTGGAATTGAATTTGTAAACAAAAATCATCACAAATTACACTACAATCGGATATACCATGATAAATGCAACATACAAACAGACAAGTGAATAAGTCAAAGACATTCATTGGACAAATGAATAAGTGTTGTAGGGATTTTGAGCTTTGCAGGGGCTGAGCTCCCTTAGGTTCTTTCTATACGAGATAGAGATGTAATCTATGGGAGTTTCAAGACCTGATATATATGCAAAGGATAACTATGAGTCTTTGTAATGAGGAAACATACCTGATTAGGATAACTAGGAGTCTTTGTAATGAGGAAGCATATTTGATTTCCGAAGGTTGTCCATGCACGCTCCTGGTTGATTTCTTGTGCGGAAATTATTCCTGCTCCAAGAGACAGTGATCTGCACACAATGAAACAAGATCCTTTCCAAGATCAAAGTAGATGCATACAAATCAATAACAAATCTACTAATAGATTATAACACATAACACTATTAAGTTTATCCAAATGAATACATGCAAGCAAAAAGACAATTGAATGGAGGGAAAAGTCCAATACACCTTTTAATTACTGAAACAACATTACAACTTACAAATGGAGAAGTTGATGCAACAATCTTTTCCAAGTTCCTTGCCTAATTTTGGTAGTCAAAGTAGTAGCATATGTTTACTAGTTCTTTCCTCCTCCTTCCCATGGGAAATGGATTGGTTCTTATAGGGCTTTAAGGATAAGGTCACATGGTCATTAGGATAAGATCTTGGAGCTCATAATGGAAACCTTCTCAAGACTAAGCCCCGGGAAATTAGTGGAAGGTCTCATCCATTGCAACCAAGTCCAAAAATGGGAGTTTCTAGGCTCGATCGCTCCCTAGATACACATACAGAGCGACCGGTCACTCCCTGGCAGGCCAAAAAAGGCGACCAAACCTCTTGGTCGCACCCTTGATGAAGGAAAAGGGCGACCAAGTGGAAATTATGTTGAAAACTCAGGGATGAAGTGATGAAAGTTGTTGAATTGGATAGGTAGGATGAAACTATTGGAGCCATCATCTGACCTCTTAGGAGATGATGCCTCAATAGTTAGGGGGTTAATAACTCTATAACAGATGCCCCCTAAAGTGCGAGGTCATAAGAGGTGTATGATGGTCGAAATACTTTACCAATAAAAGTCACCGAGTTTTGGGCAAAGGAAACTTGGAAGAGAGCGTCGTCAGTTCTTCAAAGAAAACATCTCCGAGGCGGGCATACCCATACTTGGTAAAAGAGACACGAACACGGTCGCCAAAATTACACTGCGGATTCATGCATGACGCAACGGACTATCGTGATGATCCTGATATGGTTCTCTCCGAGGGTGAAAGGTTCAACCATGAACTTGGTAAGAAAGATAAATTTGCAGTATTTTTGGTATTTTTTTATGTTTTTGTGATTTTGTTATATATAAATGTTTTTGTGTGTAACATAACAAATAATTTTTGATGTGTAGATTGTGCACCAATATGTCCAGTGGGCATGTCGTCGTTATATATGTGAGGAGAGCAACTAGATGTTGGCAGAGAACAACACGGTAGAGGAGCCGATGTAGAGCTATTAGAAGATCTCGAGTAAAATCTTGAGCGCTTGACTGTTGGGATTCTAGTGCCACACATGGATGATATACCTTTGCGTATGCATAGGAATGTAGTGGGTGTGGGGAACCGGTTCGGGCGCCTTCTGCAGAAGGTCGCAAGAGCAATTATTTGCTATAATGACTATAGGGCTCCTGATGACTAGTGCTTTTTAGTTTGATGGACTTTAATGCATATTTGTTTTGTGGATGTATGGGTGGATAGCCCAATTTTGTTATGTTATATTGGTTTTGGATGTTTTTTGGACACACTTTATATATATATATATATATATATATATATATGGGCATATGGCTTTGTTATTTATGCTTATGTATATGTGATGGATGATGTGTATAGTGATTTATGCAATGAATGTTGAATGTGGTGTTTTTTAGTGAAGTAGATGCCAATTCAAAACAAAATTTGCTAGTGAGTTAGCTAAACAATTGAATTGTCTTGGTATATGTTCATGAGAGATAAAATGAAATAATCATTCTAAGAGTCATATATTCAAATATTTCCGAAAAATGATAGGATGTTGAATAGAATAAGTCTAGTTAAGTTGTGAAACGACGAGCTCAAAATCTAGGCGCACTATCAAGTGGCGTATGTCCAATGCGGATGCTTCAGTTAGGAGTTCAATAACGACACTATATTCTACAACATTGTTCGTTGCAGGGCCGAGATAGAGGCCCCCAGAGCTTACTATGTTATTGGTGGGTGAAATGATTACCCAAGCAATGGAAGTGATATTCCGAGAGGTGCGACTAGTTCCATCCGCATATCCAAAATGGGGTGAGGGAAATGACGCCATCTGCAACTCAATCATTAAGTAGGATAAGCAGATTGATTGACAAAGAATGTCACACAAAGGGAAAACAAAATCAACCATAACACATTATAATACATATGGTACACAAGCACTAGATAACGCAAGGCTTATGCATATTACTTTTTCAAGTAGAGCCCATTGCGGGGCTTCAATAATGGATTGCCTTGATAGTCTGCTAGCTCATAGGATCCTTTTTTAAGAACTCATGTAATTATATAGGGGCCATTCCATAAGGGTTCGAACCTACCTGCATCTAACTTGTCGTGGTCTTGGTCGTAGACCAAAACTAAATCACCTTCCGAGAAGGTTCGAGGGCATATTTCTTGATCATATTAGTGTTTGACATGATTTTGGCGAGACTCATTGGCCATGATGGCTTCGCAACGTCGCTCATCAAGGCGAGATAAATATAGGAGTTGTTCTTCTTCTACGGAAGTGTCAGACAAGAGTTCGACGACTAGCTTGAGGGAATGGATTTCACATTCAATGGGTAAAACTGCCTCCAAGCCATAAACAAGTTGGAATGGTGTGAAGCCGGTGACAGTTTTGGCAGAGGTCCGATATGCCCATAAGGCCGGGAATAGCATTAAATGCCAATTGGTTTTATGTTTTCCGATCATTCTCTGGAGCATTGTTTTGAGTACCTTATTGATGGACTCAACTTGACTATTTTCTTGAGGGTAATAGGGAGATGAGCGTTCTTGGTCAAAATGCAACATAGTAGATAATTTTGTCATCATGCTATTGCAAAACTGTGATCCATGGTCATTCACAATGGATTTAGGCACACCGAAACGTGCGATGATGTGATTGAATACGAACAAGGAGACAATCTTGGCGTCATTAGAAAAGGTATGCATGGCTTCTGCCCACTTTGTGAAATAATCGACGACCACAATAATGTGATTATGACCAACGACAGAAGGAGGTTTACAGGTGGTCAAATTGATGCTCCATTTAGCGAATGGACCAGCTACAACAACTGGATGTAAAGGAGAGGGGTGAGCGCGCATTTTTTTGGAAAAGATTTGACAGGGGTGGCATTTTTGTATCGTATTAATGCAATCTTTAAAAATTGTTGGCCAAAAATACCCTGTGCGTAAAATCTTCTGGGCAATGGCTAACCCAGAAAAATGGCCACCACATGCTCCAGAGTGGCAGTCATTTATGATTCGTTCGGCTTCAGAATGGATGACACATCGGCGTAACACCATATCTACTCCGTGATGGTAAAGGGTATCGTCGACGATGAGATAGTTTCAGGATTGGTGGCGTATCCGACGACAATCATCTTTAGATAGATTGGGTCGAAAGCATTGGGTCTGGAGATAAATCAATATGTCTCCATACCAAGGATTGAGCGATTCAATGAGAAACAAAGATTCGTTGGGCAATGAATTTTGTACCACAGATTCATGAAAGGCTCGAGAAAGATCGATCATTAATTCTGCGAAAATCAAGGATTTTTTGGATATAGGGGTGTAGAATTCAAGATCTAATTCCTGTAGCAGGATGATCCATTTAGAGTATCTCCCCCCCAATATATGGCATGCCAAAATATATTGCATCGGGTTCATGTCAAAGACAACAGTGGTGGTTTGGAGCAGAATATAATGTTGGAATCGTTGGACAACATATACAACTTCTAACGCCAACTTCTTAATGTAGGGATATCAAAATTCGGTACCAACTACGCCGTCACTAAGATAATAAATAACATGTTCGTTATGTTGATCGTCAGTTTGGACTAATACCATTCCAATGGTGGCACCGAAAGTTGTCAAGTATAGGATGAAATCTTTATTGTAATTTGGGGGTTTGAGTAATGGTGTGGATTAATAACTTGCTTCAAACAATCAAAAGATCGTTGGGCATGTTCATCCCAAATAAAAGGTACATAATTTTTCAATAATTGCATGAAACCTTTGGTGATTTCGGCATAATTGGAAGCAAAGCGTCTAAGGAAGTTTGCTTTCCCTTGCAAACTTTGAAGTTGGATTACGGAGTGGGAGGGGGTAAGTTGATGATTGCCTCAACTTTAAGGGGATCAACTCTGATCCCAAACCTGGATACAATGAAACCAAGTAAACGACCAAACTCCATGACAAAAATGCATTTATGTGGATTCAAGCGAATGTTGTAATATCAACAACGTATGAAGATCTGATGGAGGTGATCTATGTGGTCGGATTTCTTGGGAGACCGGGCAGGGAGATCATCTAAGGAAAGGTTGTATGATATGTTTGATGTCATGGAAGGTGTAAGACATATCCCGTTGGAATGTTGCACCAAAATTTTTAAGACGAAATGGTAACTTTCGATATGCGAAAGTTCCCCATGGGCAGATAAAGGTGGTTTTGTGTTGGTCCTCCATAGTAATTTTGATTTGATTATAGTTGGAGAAGCCATCCATAAATGAGAAGACTTCACATTCGGCACAATCATCTATGATTTGATCGATGAAAGGGGTAGGGTAATTGTCTTTAGAATAGGCCTTGTTGAGGTCCCTATAATCAACGCATACTTGGATGGTGCCTTGTTTTTTGTTAACTGGTACGATGTTGGACAACCATTCAGTTAGGGGCACGAGATAAATAAAACCAACATTCAATAATTTTTGAACTTCTTCCTTAATTGCTGCGACTTTCCTTGGATGAACTGGGCGGAGCCGTTGTTTAACTAGATGGGCTCTGGGGTAAGTTTTAATTTCATGGACAACAATTCGCGGGTCGATTCATGGTATCTCTTCACAGGACCAGGGGAATATGTTACAATTATTTTTTGAATAAGGCAGTATAAGCTTCGATTTCTTCAGGGGAACAATCTGCGCCTATCTGGATGTTTTCGACGACCCCGGGTTTAACTGAAATATTGATCGAAATGGTTTTGGAAATATTGTCCAAATTGCCTTCAGACAGAATAGGAGATGATGTGAAAGGTAAACGGGACGGATCTTGAATATCAATCGAAATAAGGGTTTGTATTTGGGTTTCTGTCTTCTCTCCAAAGGGCAGGAAGGATCATCAATGACGAGAATGTTCCCAATGTTTATCTTGCAAAGTCATGACTTCCATAATGGCTTCGTCCGAAGGAAGGATGATGTTGAGAAAGTTGTGGGACGTTGAAGTATGGCTAACCCAATAGGAAGAGGAAAAATGATCTAGTTCCTCATCCAGTAGGAGACTAGAACGAGAATCAAGGGATTCTCTTATGGATTGTATCACTGAATATGCCAACTCTATTGGTGATAGTGGCTTGGTGTCTCCATAAGATTCTATAGCAGATGAGTGAGGGATTACCTAGGGGTCATTGTGACCGATGGGTGTACCGGTAACTGCGGAGATCATATTAATGGAGATTGTTGGGGTGATTTATGGTGGGGGATGGGAAAAGTCCCCATTAAGGAGGGGTAAAGGCCTACTCCGATGCTTTTGCATCCCGAAGAATACTCTCCTACAAAAGGGACATTCACATTAGGATTGATTCACACATATGGTGTACAAAAGTCTAGTTGGTCTATAGTGACGATCTTCTCTTGATGGGGGAATTTGAAAAGTCAAAAGACACTAGACAGGACGACCTTCATGGCGTAAAACCAAGTGAGACCTAAATTTTTTTTATAGTAGAGTGTGGCATCGAATACCTCAACTTCTATCGAAACAGTTTTTCCTGCAAGTTCCACTGGTAAGGAGGGGAGAATTTCGTGGGGTTTCAAAAATGTCTGTCAAAATCTTTAAGGATGGTTTTAGATGTGCAAAGTTGGGGAGAACCAAGAGATTTCCAACATGTCAAGGACATGATGCATGTTGCGGTGCCTTCATCGAGCACTGTTCGGAAAACATTTTTATTAAGAGATCGGACAATGAATTGTAATGTTAATTGGTGTGATAGGCGAGATTCATTGTAATTCGTGTCGAAGGAAATAACATTGGATTTTGCAAGGTCAGTTCCACCAATGGCTGATAATAAGGATTTACATTGCGTAGGGAATGACTGTAGTACTTCGAGCACCAACATGGCACAAGGGGCTTGGGAAAGATCTTCTAGTATAGTATAGTGTTGCGCTGCTCGAGTGTTAGGATTATGTGTAGCTCGACGAAGTACTCCCTTTGGAGGGCGTAAGGTAGGTTCGATCACTGGCTTCTCTAGTGTGAGAGGGCCATTGGGTTGGATAGTTGAGGGGGGATCCTTGGGTAAAGAATCGCCTTCTGGAGAATCGTAATTCTCGGCTCTAGTAAATATGGCCACATAGCTAACCATCAAGATATTCATTGATGGGGACTCGGGGTTGCCCCTCGTGGGGGTGATTGTGTTTGTGCGACAAGTTGTTGTTGTTGGGGGGAAATGATTTGTTAAAACTGCAGGTGTAGAAGAGGATGTCCCTTGCTCGAGATATTGATGAATTTTAGCGAGACGAGGGCAATCTTTAGTGAAATGATCCTCTTTACAAATCATGCAGGAATATTTATCCTTTCGTTTGCTCTTGCCATCAACATTGTTTTCTTGGGTTTTGGGGCTCGATTGCTCAAAAGAGTTTTTTTTTCTTATTATTAGTACCCTTATTTTTTCCTTCGGATTGCTGCAGGTTTTTGGGTGCGGTTAATTGCACCGTATTAACCTCAGAGGTGTCGGTAGGGGGATTAATTGGAGTGTTGGTATGGACATATGAACTAGGATTGGTATCTTTAGTCGATTGGCTATGTTGCCTAGTCATCTAATCAGTTGTATATGTGGAAACACGATCGATCATACCATCGACATGGGGTCCAGGTGTGGGTTTGGTTTGATCATTTGACAACTGAGGAGCGTTAGGAATTAGGTTGTATAACATGCCAGATTGGGAGTATACCAAATCTAAAAACTGGGCTCGACTGATAGCTTGTTCCTCGGTAATAGCGCCTCCCATGGTGACATCTCGAGCTATAGGTAGAAAAGAGACTTTGTAAACCAATCAACTTATAATTGGTCCGGGATTGTGGCTTTGATTAATTGTCGCTGACGCCTCCACTCATGAATGTGATATGAAATATGGGTGGAAGTTGATTGGCATAACGAGGTTAAGAGATCAATATTGATCTCATAATGGATAGGTAATTGAAAGTGTGTCAAAATTCCATGGCAAGGTAATTGAAGTCGTCAAAGGAGTTACATAGCAGTTCTATATACCATTTAGCTGCTGATCCTGTAAGGGTTTGCTAGAAAAGTCGTAATTGAATAGAGTCGTCCATCAACGAGTTTGAAGAACACCATAGATGGAAGGTCATCACATGATTATTTGGATCTTCTCCGGGTTTTCCGTCGAATTTTAGAATGCCTGATGAAAGTTTGGTGGGAATGAGGGGCCAAAAAAGGGAATGGCATATGTAGTCATTAGTCAATTGTGAAAGATCTGGAAAATATAAAGTTGCCAAGAATGAGAGTTGTTTGTTGACTTGTGGAGGTTGGTGATATGGTCCTCTGTGAGGAGGTTGTTCTGGAGGTCCTCCAGGGGGTCCTCCTCCATAGGGTGGTCCTCCATGAGGTCCTTTTCCATAGGGTGGTCCCCCAGGGGGTCCTCCTCCATAGGGTGGTCCTCCAGGAGGTCTGACGCCATAGGGTGGTCCCCTAGGGGGTCCTCCGCCATGGGGCGGTCCTCCAGGGGGTCCGCCACCATGGGGTGGTCCCCCTCTGCCATGGGGTGGTCCGTCAGGAGGTCCACCACCAGAGGGTGGTCCTCCTCCTAGTTGATGATGCAACTCCTCTTCTCTCCTTGGGGTTGCACGACCTCCCGATCAAGGATCTTCAATAAAATGAGTCGAATCATCTCTTAGGGCCTCTACTAGACCCTGAAATTAATTTACAGAGGCCTCTTTTTGTTACCCACATAGGGTCGATTCACCCGCACGCCCTTTCTCAAGCGCTTTTGGTAAATCTAAGTGGTGAGCGTTAGCTCCTCTGCTAGACCCTTCTTCCTTATGACCATGGGTTATAACCTCCGGCTAGCCCCCTTTGCGACTTCGGGCTTCGGCTATGTCTAGTGCAGTTGATTCTCAATTACCCGAACTTCGAACCGGCGAAATCACACGGACAAGATCTACGGCCCATGCTTCTCTGACAACCAACGATTGTGATTCACTTCGGGACTTCAACTTTGGGAGTCCCGAGTGTTCCAAACACCTTTTTCCCCGAAGTGATTCGTACCCAGAGCTATGGATTGAACGCCACGTGCTCACCTTGACCAACAATCCAGATTCGTCCCTTGTCCCTACTTAAGACGACTTCCAGTCAATGCTCCTCCGCTCTCTTTCTCCCAGAGTGTAAATCCTCCGAAGTAAATCTCCACTCTCCACGTGTCCCTCCGTTCATCAACGACTCTTGTTGACTCCGACTTTCGAGACTTGTGACCTTCAAAATTTTACTCTCCAAATTCCATGAAGTGTCCTATCACCACATGTCCAAACCATTGACGACTAGGATTAACTTCTTACCTATGGAACTTCAGATGACTTCTGGTCAACGACTCCACTTCCTCCTCTATTTTTCTGGAGTGCATTATTCTGAATTCCACAATCTGATGACGTGTGTCCCTCTCAGATCAATGACCATGATTTACTTCACTACTTCGGGCTTCGAGAGTTCTTGTTCCTCCACACATAATTTTCTTTGAAGTTCTCTTCTTCTGAAGTACACAAATCTCTGCCACGTGTCCTTCTGGATGCAAGGGTCCAGATCTCTTCGGCCTTTGCAACTTCGCGAAAATTTCTCTTTGCTCCACGTAAATATCCCAGAGCTTTCTCTTCCGGACTCTTTGATCTGCTGTCACGTATCCTCCTTGATACCGACGACCTTGATTTACTTCGCAACTTTAGGATTTCGGGGATCCTGCTCCTTGAACTCTTCAAAATCTCTGAATACACGAAGTGCTGAAGGATTTTAAGACTATCCTCCGTGCAACTTTCCCGGATCTCACGGTCTGGAAAGACCCTGATTCCTCTGAATGGATCTTGCTCACTGATTGAGAAATTTTCATTGGGATCCTCCCTACTGAAGAATCTCCATCCACTACCTCTTCTGAGCTTGTTTCTCCTTGAAACTTTTAAACTTCTCAGAATGTTTCTTCGACACTTACTCCTTGCACCTTTTCAAGATGACTTCTTTGACACTTAGACAAAAGTTGACCTTGTGCACACCTTGCAACATGTTTCTTTCACTTAACCCTTTTGTGGGCAACTGTGCACTCCTTGCAATAGTTCTTACACAACTCAATTGTTCCTCCTAAACAATATAGCATTGAGTGTGTTTCTGCCTACGCAAACCTTGCGTGTTCCTTTGCACTCTTTGCAAATAAATCTTCAAGTTATCTCTCATGAGCCTCTGAGTCAAAACAAATTCTGTCAACGCACACATTGCAGACACTATGCACACCTTGCATATAAAGCTCCACGTTTTTTCTCCCGAGCTTCTGAGTCAAACTAGACTCTGTCAACGCACACCTTGAGGACACTATGCACTCCTTGCATGAGCTCGTAGAAGAGAAACAATTGAAACTTATCTAGTCTTCACAGATTTATACATTCAACCATGTAATACAATCATAAACATAAGAACAAGTAATAACATAGAATACAATTAAATAGAAAACCTATCATTCATTCATATAGACACAATAACAACAACACCAAACATTTTGGATCAACGCTTCTCTGTTATATTCATTCAAATGATATGTAAGTGGGCACATACAACTTCGATAAGCTTCAATAGTCTCAACAATAACAACTTCGAATAATTTCCAGTCTTCAACAATAACAACCACAATAATCTTCAACAACCTCATGTGGGAAGCAATACATATATTTATACAAGAGGGCTCATAGAGTTTTTCCCTTTGACTACCTTAGTGCTATACTATCAAATTAAAAGCTTTCAACTACTAAGGATTATTACAATAAATGATCGGTACAGACAGATAAGAGCGAATGCTTCAGATCTGTACTACTATTAATTATATTAAAGAAAATAAAATCTCCATCGATCTCACGCGATGGTTCAACCTCTTAACATTTAAGATCTTCTTTAATTACAATCTTTTCAAGATTCGTGACATGCCATCTTTAAAATTAAAAAACACTTCAAAATGTGTGCTAGGGCACTGAGTTTTCCTCCACTAGCATGTTGGCGACGATGCTCCTGCATCATACTACTCTGGAAAAAAAATTCATGGATTCTTGTCCATGAGCTCCTGCACTGACTTTCTATGATTTTGAATATTTGCTTCATTTAACCAACTAACATCTTCTATTGGGTGTCCTTTCCACTTTACCAAATATTCACAATAAGTATTCCTTCGGGTCTTCTTACCAATCCTCTGATCTATGATCTCCTCCATTTGCGGCTTTTCTGCTATAGGCATTTGCTTCTCCCACTATATCTCTTTTTGATTTTATGATCCTTTGGTGTCATTTTCCCTGTAAGGATACAACTCTGAAATGTTGAATATGGGCGATATTCCCACATCCTCTGACAGCTCTATCTCATAAGCATTGACATCAAATTTTTTTAGGATCTTGCACGGTCCTATCTTCTTCAACTTCAATTTATTATATGTTCCCCTTGGGAACCTTTCATTCCTGAGATGTACTAGAACTTGATCTCCCACTTCAAATTGAAGTTCTCTTCTATGCTGATTAACTCTACATTTATATTCTTTGCTGCTATTCTGCAACTGCTCTTTGATATGATTGTGAAGCTTTTGCATTTCTGCAGGGAAGTCTTTTGCTCCAGAGCTTCTAAATTCATCCTGCTCCAAATCTCTCAACTCTGATACTCCCCTTGACTTCATTACATATACTATTTGGAATGGACTCTTTCCTGTACTCCTGTTTGGTGAGTCATTGTATGCAAACTCTGCTTGTGACATAATCTAATCCCACTGGCTATGATGTTCAATGACTAGACTCCTCAACAAATTTCCTAAACTTCAATTTACCACCTCAGTTTGTCCATCTATTTGAGGGTGATATGATGAACTAAAGGATAGTTCCATCCCCATTTTCTTCCACAATGTCCTCCAGAAATGACCAACAAATTTAGTGTTTCTTTCTGAGACAATACTCTTGGGCAACCCATGAAGTCTCACAACTTCCTTGAAAAACAGATTTACAATGTGTGTTGCATCACTAGTTTTCTGGCATGGGATAAAGTGTGTCATCTTTGAGAATCTATCAACTACAACAAATATGAAATCACTTCCCTTTTGTGTTCTTGGCAATCACAACATGAAATCCATGCTTATTGCATCCCAAGGTCTATCTGGAATAGACAATGGTTGATATAACCCAATGTTCGGTCGCTTTCCTTTTGCATACTGGCAAATCTTACATCTATTTACAAATTTCTTCACTTCTTCCCTCATACCTGGCCAATAGTATGAGCTGTTCAACTGTGCAAATGTCTTGTCATGGCCAAAATGTCATGCTAGATCTCCAATATGTTTTTCTTTCAACAGATTTTCTCTCATCGAGCACCTTGGTATGCACAACTAGATACAGTTAAACAACGATCCATCTTGAATTAGATACTCTTTCCACTGACTTCCGTCTCTGAGTACAATATTTTCACATGCCTCTTTAAAATCTGGATCATCACAATACATCTCCTTAAGGTGTTCGAACCCTAAGGTTGTCATTCGAAATTCCTGTTGAATCAAACATCTCTTGCTCAATGCATCAACACCTTTGTTAGCATTACTAGCAATATGTTTAATGACAAAAGTGAAATTTTACATAAACTCTATCCACTTAGCATGTCTTTGATTTAACTTCTCCTGTCTGGTTATGAATTGTAAAGCCCGATTATCACTGTACAAAACAAGTTCTTTTGGAACAAGGTAGTGCCTCCATTTCTTTAAGGCTTGAATTACTGCATAAAATTATTTATCATATGTGGAGTACTTCCTCTTGCTGTCATTCAACTTCTCACTGAAATATGCAACATGTTTATTGTCTTGGCTCAAGACTGCTCCAATTGCTACTCCACTAGCATGACATCATACTTGAAACATTTTCTCAAAATCTTGAAAGACTAGATTTGGTTGTTCTGTTATCTTCTCCTTTAATATCCTGAAACTTTTCTCAACTTCTTTTGTCCACTTAAAAGACTTGTGTCTCTTCTTCACCGTATCTAATATTGGCACACAAATACTACTGAAATTTCTATTGAAATTTTGATAGAAACTTGCTAATCCATGGAAGCTTCTCACCTCGAATATGCTCCTTGGCGATGGCCATCCTCTGATTTCTCTTACATTTTCTAGATCCATCTTCAATTCATTTGAAGAGATTACAAAACCCAAGTAAATGAGTTATGTCTTCATAAAAGAGGATTTATTTAGATTTATCAACAACTTCTCCCACTGCAATCTTCTCATCACTAATGTTAAGTGCCTCAAATGCTCTTCTTCAGTTTTACTGAAGACTAATATGTCATCCAGATATACAATTACAAACTTACCAATAAAATGTTTTAATACCTCATTCATCAACCTCGTAAAAGTACTTGGGGAGTTTGTCAAGCCAAATGGCACAACAAACCACTCATACAACCCTTCGTCGTTTTGAAGGATGTTTCCCACTCATCACCTTCTCTCATCTTTATCCGGTGATATCCATTTTTTAGGTCTATTTTTGAAAAATAATTTGCTCCGCTCAGACAATCCATTAAGTCATCCATCCTTGGCAAAGGAAATCTGTACCTGATGGTGATTTTGTTTATGGCTCTTGATTCTGTACACATTCTCCATCTTCCATCATTTTTCGGACTCAACAAAGTTTGTACTGCGCATGGACTCAAGCTTTCTTTGACTAAACCCTTGTCCATCAAATCCTGAACTTGTCTCTTTACCTCCTCATTCTCTTGAGGTGTCAATCTGTACGCTTCTTTTTTCAACAGACTCGCTCCTAGTATGAGATTAATGTGATGGCTAATACTATTGATGGGTGGTAATGAGCGAGGTAACTCATCCACTACTATGTCAACAAAATTTTCTAATAGCTCCTGAATTTCTTCAGGCAGATCATCCATAGAAGTACTTGTAAGGATGACTCTGGGCTTCCTCACCACAACAAATTGCATTTCCCATTTTTTCTTGACTTCACTTAGGAGTTTCTTCCCACTCATGAGAAGTATACTTGTGTTGGATTTTTCCTTCACTTTCTTTTCCTCTATTGGTAGTAGCATGTGTGTCCTACCATTCTTCTCCAAGGTATAAGTATTTTTTCTCCCATCATGAATGACATTTATGTCAAACTTCCATGGTCTCCCCAACAAGACATGACATACATCCGTGGGAATCACATAACACAAAATCTCATCTCTATATCCTCTTATCTTAAATTCAAATAGGCATTGTTTAGTTACCATTACCTGGTGTCCTTTTTGCAACCATGAGACTCTATATGGACTCGGATGTGCAGTTGTATCCAACTCCAATTTCTCCACCATTTCCGTGGATACCAAGTTATCAGTGCTCCCACTGTCAAGTATCACCTTGCATACCCTGTCTTTAGTCTTACAAGTAGTTCTGAACAAACTGTTCCTTTGCATTGGTTTTTCCACCTTTGGCTTTGGATTTAAGAGAACTTTCTTTATCATTAAAGATCTCCCATCTTCTGTGCCTTCTGCCTCAACATTCCGCCTCTGCGCTTCCGAAATGTGAGCTTCACCTCCTCCTTCTTTCTTTTTCTCGGGGCATTCCCAAGACATGTGTCCTGTTTTTTTGCAGGCATAACACTTCACCTCTCCTCCTCTGCCTCTTCCTCTTCCTCGAGGAAAAACATTCCTTCCACCATACTGTCTCCCTCAGGAACTTCCTCCTCTTTTTGAGTGATTGTGTGGTTGTCTAGTCTCCAACTTGGGATTCTGTGACTTGTCATGGACAAGTCCCTTACCTCTGTATAGACTTCTCCCTCTACTTCATTGGCTTTGTTTACTGGATAATTTCTCTTCCGCCTTCAGTGCAATTTGATAAGCATCCTCCATTGTCCTCACCGTTATCATGATGATTTCATACTGGATTTCATATCTTAGGCCATTGATATACTTGGAAACCTTTTCATCATCTTTTTCTCTCTATCCATCCCTGATGTTCAACTAATAAAACTCCTCGGTGTATTCTTTTACTGTTTGTCATTTCTGTCTCAAGTTCTGTAATTTCTTGAATAGATTTATCTGATATTCTTTGGGTATGAATTTAGCCTTCAACTTGGTTACCATTCTATCCCAACTCTTGATCTTTTGCTTGCCTTTACATATTTCGTCATCCTGTAGTTCATCCCACCACAGTGCCACGCGTCCCTTCAATTTGGTGACATCATGTTTTACTTTCTTCGTATCATCAACTTCTTCATAGTCGAAATATTTGTCCATTGCTCTTATTGAATCCAACAATTATTCAACATATAGTTTGTCTTCATACATTGAGACTTCTATTTTTTCTCTAGCTCCCAATTTGACAACAACTTTCAACAAGCATTCTTCTACAACATCTTCTCCTGCAACTCCTTCAACTTCCATTTCTTCGCTCTCTGCATCACTGACGTCTCCAGCATCATGTGCTCTTCTTTTTGCTGTCTCCATAGCATCTAATCTTGCGAAAAGTTCTCTCATCTCCCTTTACACAATTGGATTTGCTACAGGTCGCTCCACACATCTTCTAGGCGACATTGTGTTGAACATTTCCTTTACACAGAGTTTAAAAATAAATTTTTGTTTTTGATACCACTTGATGTTATTAGACTATCTCCTCTTTCCTACAGAAATTAAAATCTATAGCTATGATACAAATTGATGCAACCCCCCTTCTCTCCTCGGGGTTGAGCGACCTCCCGGTCAAGGATCTTCAATAAACTGAGCAGAATCAGCGCTTTGAGCCTCTGATAGACCCTGAAATTAATTTACCCCTTTTGTTACCCATGTAGGTTCGATTCACCTGCACACCCTTTCTCTGGTGCTTCTGGTAACTCTAAGTGGCGAGCATTATCTCCTCTGCTAGACCCTTATTCCTTATGACCATAGGATATAACCTCCGGCTAGCCCCCTTTGTGACTTCGGGCTTCGGCTGTTTCGAGTACAGTTGACTCTCAATTCCGCGAACTCCAGATTGGCAAAATCACACAGACAAGATCTACAACCCACACTTCTCTCACAGCCAATGATTGTGATTCACTTCGAGACTTCGGCTTCAGGAGTCCCGAGTGTTCGAAATTCCTTTTTCCCCGAAGTTATTCATACTCGGAGCTACGGATCGAGCGCCATGTGCTCACCTTGACCAACGGTCAAGATTTGTCCCTTGTCCCTACTTCGGATGACTTCCAGTCAATGCTCCTCCACTCTGTTTCTCCTGGAGTGTCAATTCTCCGAAGTAAATCTCCACTCTCCACATGTCCTTCCATTCACCAACGACTTCTATTGACTCCAGCCTTCAGGAATTGTGACCTTTGGATTTTTTCTCTCCAAATTCCTCGAAGTGTCCTATCACCGAAGTGATATATCTAACGCAACGTGTCCAAACCACTGATGGCTAGGATTAGCTTCTTACCTCTGGAGATTCAGACGACTTCTGGTCAACGAATCCACTTCTTCCTCTCTTTTTCCGGAGTGCACTCTTCCAGATTTCCTGATATGATGACGCATGTTCCTCTCAGATCGATGACCATGATTTACTTCACTACTTCGAGCTTCAGGAGTTCTTGTTCCTCCACAAAGACTTTTCTCCGAAGTGCTCTTCTTTCGAAGTACGTGGATCTCTGCCACGTGTCCTTTTGGATCCAATGGTCCAGATCTCTTTGGTCTTCGCGACTTCGTGAAAATTGCTCTTTGCTCCACACAATTCTCTTAGAGATTTCTCTTCCAGACTCTCTTATCTGCTGCCACATATCCTCCTTGATACCGACAACCTTGATTTACTTCGCAACTTTGAGACTTTGGCAATCCCACTCCTTGAACACTTCCAAATCTCTGAATACACGAAGTGCCAAAGGATTTTAAGACTATCCTCATTGCAACTTTCCCAGATCTCACGGTCTGGAAAGACCCTGATTCCTCCGAATGGATATTTCTCACTAATTGGGAAATTTTCCGTGGGATCCTTCTTACTGCAGAATTTCCATCCGCTACCTCTTCTGATCTTGTTTCTCCTTGAAACTTTTAAACTTCTCAGAATGTTTCTTCGACACTTACTCCTTGATCCTTTTCAAAATGACATCTTTGACACTTAGCCGAAAGTTGACCCTGTGCACACCTTGCAACATGTTTCTTTCACTTAACCCTTTTTTGGGCAACTGTGCACTCCTTGCAACAGTTCTTACACAACTTGATTGTTCCTC
>ML808286.1:102310-142816 GCA_009831015.1 Picea engelmannii
CAACAAGAGTGAAAGAAACAAAAGTATAACTTGATAAAAACTATGCAAATGATCAAGGAGAAATGCAACAAAGATAACTTAAAATTGATAACATTTGTTGGAAAGAACATATATTGTTGTATTAATAATAATGGAAGAGATTAAAACCAAATCCTTTATGTTGTGAATTCCCTCCCAATGATTCCTTTCTCCAACACACACCCTTTGCTTCTATGAGTTTTGACACTATAGGTTTGATACCAGTCCATCTAGGTCAAAAGTCACCTTAAAAAGAAGAAACTAAAGCCATGATTGACCACTTATTCATGGTTGATTGATTGATTCATTGTTTGACCGACTATCTTTCTTCATGAGAGATGCTTCCTTTTATAGATTTGAAAAGGAAGGGATGAGAAGGTTAGGATGAGAGGTTAGGATCTCACCAAATCAGTAATATGAGTGATATCCAAACCGATCGAAGGAAACCTCATCCTCAAAGCTTCTATTCTAGAAACTTCATGAATTTCTTCTTTTTTCTGTCGTATGAACAATGTCACACCCTATGAACGAGCAACATGCAACAATGTCGCAGGATACTGTGCTGCAACATGCAACATTTAAGGTTGTCTCATGTTGTAGTGTAACACAACGCGACACCTCCATAAAGTAGGGTTTTGAAAGGAAATTTCCATAGTTTCATCACTCTAGGAAAGGTTTTCTTCCATCTTCTTCAGGGATTAAGGAAATAATCCTTCGGATGACAAAGGTTAGGTGCACATCATCAATGGTCATAGTGGTGACAAAAACAATGTGTAACACATGAGCCTATCCTTATATGTGCATTGTTACTACTCGCAACAACACTTTCCCTTAATGTAATGCAAGGGTCTAGACAACCTTTTATGTTACAACCATAGTTAGAATGTTGTATTTGCGGTATAAGATCCCTTTTCCCCACCTTACCTTTTGGGATTCAATAGCTTGAGTGTCAAATTGAACCTGCCAATATGCATACACCCTCAAAGGGCCACAAGTGTGACCTCATGAAACCATATCTATATAAAACCACACATGGCAATGAGAAACCATATCCATATATATAAAACCACACATGGAAATGAGAAACCATACCCATATATATAAAACCACACATGGAAATGAGAGGTTCTCATTATGTGTTTTACACCCCCTTAATGACAACTTTTAAGTATTTCTTGTAATAAATTCAATGACAAATTAACTCAAGGTGGGAGTCTTACACTAGGACACAAAATATCAGTGTTGCATATCACTTTGTGTGCTACATGTTATTGAGTACCCATTTACAAGGCATTCATTTGACATAACTAAATCTAACACATTTTGGTCTTCAACGTGGTCTTTTTTGGCACCAACCTTTGTGGGCCTTCAAATCACCCTTTTTGAACCTTCATACATCACTTGGATTGACTTGCTAAATGTAATATGCATTATAAAACTTTAAATGTTAGGATTTCCTCAATATTTTAGTAAATGTTTCATTCTCTATGTCCCAATGATCCACATCTAATCTTTAAGAGGTTCTAATCCATTATACTTGACATTTCTCCACAAACTATTCTATGTCATTTTTATTCTTCGAACACATTTATAAAGGAATGCTTTTGCCAAAATGTTCTTTCATGGATGCAAGTCCCAATGTTTACTTGAACCATCCAAGCAAACACTGGGACTTGCATCCATGGCCATTCCTTGTTTTTGAAGAATGAATACTTTTGCCAAATTACATTGTTGCCAAATTTCCATGGCGAAGTCCCAGTGTTTACTTGAACCATCCAAGTAAACATTGGGACTGCATCCATGACCATTCCTTGTTTTTGAAGAATGAATACTTTTTCCAAATCACATTTTGTTGCAGTGTTATGTACTTCACTAGAGATAGTGTCCATTGTTCACCCTTGGTATGTACCCTGCACTTGTAGTTAGTATAGAAGGGAATATTCTTCTTTAGTGTGATTTATCCATCCTTTGGTGACTTGGAATCTATGTTTTGATGCACAGTTCCATTTAATGGTTTCTTGGTCACATCATATTTTACCCTGTTTTCTTTCTTGCACTTGGGTTAGTACCAATAACACTATTAGGTTTCCTCCCCTTGTTTTATATTTTTCTAACTTAGCCTTTCAAATTTCAACAAGCATATAAGAGTGAAGATGTCAATATTAAGCCCCTTGTTTGGAATGATCACCCTATTAAAGAATTTGATCACTAACTTTGCTTCTTCATCCATTGGTGTCAGTCGAATTGTATAGTTGTTGAACTCTTTGTGATGCATGAGCATCGCCAACATCAAGCGAGCGTGGAGAAATGCCAATGCATTTTGGCACATGATAAAAATGTTTGAAATGTTTTAACGTTGGATGCGCCAAACTTAAATTAGATAATTAAGAAAAGGTGTACTGGTAGATTGTAATCAGACCTTGAGCGTCCCGCTCTCATCTGAAGGACTAAGAAGGCATTTATGTTAGCTAATGTTAGTAGGTAGCTTTGAATTCTCAGATTAGACAGTTTTAGGAGCCGGAGGGAAAATGGATATAGACACCCTCACTTGTATCATTGTAACAGTAGCAATATAGAGCATAGAGAAGAGAGCAGAGAGTTGTAGTTGAAAAACACCCATGTACAGAGATTTGAATTAATAGAAAGAACTTCGATTCAAATTCATGGTGTCGGATTTGTTCTTTGTGTATGCATTGTGAATGTTATGCTCATGGATGTTTATTTTCTGTTATACATTTGCTTTATATGCTATGTATATGATTTCATGCTTTGTGTTTGAAGTCTGAGAGAGAATAGACAATGAGTTTCAATTGTTTCTCTGCTTGAGCAAGCTTTTTCCTGCAAGGTGTGCAGTGAAATCGTCCGCAAGGTGTGCATTGACGGAGGTCAGAGTTCGCCTCTGCAAGCTCAGGAGAGATAACGTTAGTCTCATTCTCGCAAGAGTGAAAATTTAGTACAGGAGCCGTGCAAGGAGTGCAGTGAAATCGTCCGCAAGGTGTGCATTGACGGAGGTCAGAGTTCGCCTCTGCAAGCTCAGGAGAGATAACGTTAGTCTCATTCTCGCAAGAGTGAAAATTTAGCACAGGAGCCGTGCAAGGAGTGCGTAGGCTGAGTGAAGTCTCAGTGTTTTCTAACTGAGCAAAGTAGTGGAAAGACTGCCGTCGCAGAGAGTGCACAGAATTGAAGAATTCAATACTGGGAAGTATTGAGGAGTTGCTGCAAGGAGTGTGTGCAGGAGTCTTCTTGAAGACTCGAGTTGTCGAAGAAAAGCTCAGGAAATTTAGTGCCTTGAAGTATTGGGAGAAGGCACAACAATATCGTTTCGCGGGAAGACAAGTTTTCGAAAGAGTACTTTGTTCATTTCGCAAAAATCACCAAGGAGGAATTTGATGGTCGAATTTCTCTGTGGAGAATTCACAAGGTCCCGGAAGCCATCAGATCTCACAGAGGATCAAGGAGGTTATGGTGTGTGTTTTCTAAGTGAAAAATCTCAAGAGTATAGAGCTGTAGGATTTGGGCCAACAAGGCCGTCAGATCATTTGCATATTTCGCATCTCGGGGTTTCGGGAGGTGAAGAGTCGAAGCCTGTGTAGCGAGACTCGCGAAATCGCAAAAGGTGAAGTCCCGAAGTCGCGAAGTAATCTAAGCCGTCCATCGGAGGAGGACATGTGGCAGAGATAAGAGGATCTTGCGAACTCAGAGGTTCGCTAGGTGAGAGTCCAAAATTTGGATGCTCCAAGTCACGAGAAGCGAAGTCGCGAAGTGCCGAGGTTGCACGTAAGAGACACGTGGCAAAATTGCAAGGTGGGCCCGGGAAATAATCAGTCGGACACACGTCACGCTTTTGGAAGAGTCAACACCCCATTGACCTCTTGCGTCTCGGGAACTCGAGAGATAAGGGAATGAAAGCTTGAGCCTTCAACTCGCGAAGTCGCGAGTAGTGAGGACGAGAGGAAAAAAGTCAAATCTCGCCTCTCGGGGGTTCGGGAAAGAAGGTGCCAAAGGTTGAACCTTTGAACTCGCGAAGGCGCGAGAGGTGAAAGGCGCTAGTGCTTATCCTAGCCGGTGGTTGTGCGGGGGAAGGTGCTGACGGAGAAGGAGCCATAATCATTTCGCGATCTCGGGTATCACGGATTTGGAGGAGAAAGAGTCATAATCTCAACTCGCGAACTCACGAGATTGCGAGTTGCCGAGAAGGACCTGTGGATTGATAATTTTGCAGATTCTAGTGGGAATCAAAAGAGCCGATCCGGCTCAAGGGCATATAGAACGATCCTGTGAGCGGATATCGGTCCCGAGGGCTGATAGGTCTATGTCACTTTGATGTAGTCATACACCATATGGTTAAGACTTTTGTCATAGGTAATGCTATGGCTATTGTTGCTCCTAATAATTGAGACAATTTAATTTATCGTTAATAAAAAAATTTGAAATTGTCCCATGACAAGGCTTGTGTGGCACATGGAACTAGTTTGTGTGCACATAAATTCACCCATGATAACAAAACTTCTTTGAGCAGGATGTGAAGCTTTACAAAGTTGAGTTTTCTTTATTTGCGAACTATAGTGCTTCATAAAAGAAGGAACTATTGTGCTTCAAGAAAGAATCTAGTTTATTGGGGAACAATCAAGTTTATAAGAGGAAATTTCCACCAAGTTGGTTCCACTTTGGGAAATTTTGGACAAACTTCACATCTACTGCCACTCCATTTTGGGTTTGGGTTGCCTCTAGGGGTATTTTGGTAAATAGTAGCATGTAATGTTGCGACGTAGGATGTTAACATATTCAACAAATGGTTATTATCGACTAATTGACCATCCATGGACTTTACTTTGTTGTTAACTTTGGCAATTCCTAAAATGCATAATACAATGTGATTTTGCATGTCTTCCATCATTTCTTTCTTCATCTAAGAGTGAAATTTTACCATAAAATATGTATGAACTCCAATGACTTTCTACAAAATAATGTTGTGATACCAACTTGATCCAAGTGCGTTTCTATTAGAATTAGCACAATCACAACAATAGTTGAGACAGGATCAAGTTACGAACACTTCTAGTTGGTTATGTGTAATTAAAAACATATATTCCTTTTCTTCCAAATAATAAGAGTATTTCCACTCTCAAACATTGCAATGAAGCCTAAAAGAGGTGTTCAAGCCCATTACACACAAGACATTTACGTTGTGGTGCCTTGGGTGAGTGTAACCTAGGCATAGGGAAGCCTCTCGATATTAATGACCAAGCAAAAAAAACATTTTTGGGTTTAAGCGATGGCGTGCACATGCCATGAAAACATGGCTCTATTTTTATTTTAACCTCCAAATTTTATTCAGATGAATATAAAGAATGGGCCTTGGACATAACCATTAGTAGACATTAGTTGTATTTTATTTTGTATAGGCCTTAGTCTCCTCCACTTCCAATTTTTTTCCATCGGACCATAGGTGTCTATAAGTCTAACTTAAGAAATAGATAGTTGAAAGTTAAGCTTTTGACCCTGTCCAACTTGGAAAGCCTAAAGCATGGCTTGAGATTTGCGTTTGGTAAGTAGTAACTTGTGCTTGGATATTAAACAATTCTTTGAAGTGTTAATGCATTTGTTAAAAAATAGAGTGTTGAGAACCAATAGATCTCGATCAGAGCTTTACCTTCATGGGAAAGGATTGCCAACCACCAAATGGACTGGTCATTGAACGAAATCCCTATTCTTAAGCCGCACGGCTTCTAGCTTAAAAAAGGTTTGGTGGTATTTTAGGCCTTCTAGATATTTGGGGCCACAAACATTCCTTCAACTTTAACCACAACTAGAATTATAACCAAGGTTTAAAGGTTAAGACCTTGCCATTATTTTTCACTAAGAGGGGTTCCCAAGGAAATGCAATTTCTGAAAAGTGCCTTCTAGACGTCGTTTCCTTCCATAGCACAAATGATCTATTTGGCACATAAGGCTCGAGGCTATGTGCGAGTTCTTATGAATCCCATGCCTTCCTAGTTTCTTGGGGTGAAACACAACTCCTAGTTGACTCTATGAAAGCATTTGTTCCCAAAGTTATCGTGCTGGTAAAAAAATCTTTAAATCTTGTCTATTCTCTAGTATGCTTTCTTCAAATGAACTCCATGGGGTATGAAGTAGTAAACATGGGTACCAACAAGAATTTGTAATTTTTTAAAGTTGACAACATGAATAATGGCTTAGTAATTCATTTTGCAATCTTGTTTCTAACTCTTTTGACAACCTTCTCTTAGAACTCCTTGGAAGAGGCATGAATGACAAATGGAATACGAAGAAATTTGAAATTTTGTTTTGCAAGTAACCAAGCCCATTTTTGGCCCTCAACCTAGTAGGGAAGCTAATGCCAACTTTCCCAATGACACTAAGTTTTAACATAAAGGTATATTAACACATATTTTAATAATTTTTCTATAAGAAGATTTATTTTATTTTATTTTTTAATAAACTCGTCACTGAGTACAATCAAGTGTTCATTGAGATTCTAAACTAAGTAAGGGAGTTTCCAAAATATTTCATCAATACTAATTTCCCTACACCTATTCTAGAAATAAAAAACGATGATAGTCTTAATATATATTCATTACATTGTAGTGTATAGACAATGGTGGATTGCCAGCTCAATAAAAGTGGGTAGTTAATATATCCCCCACCTAGGTTGAAGTATATCCAAGTGACATGCTTGCACTTGTGCTTGTGCATATGGATGTGCTCTCATATACACAAAAACAGTTGGGTCCAGGTGCAAATCTTAGACAACTTTGGTAGAACAGATACCCCCACCCACAATTGCTTAGTCGAAAATCAACTAGTGTGAATGATGCTAATGGTTCCCCTCTATGCTAAATCTAGGTGCTTTCGCCTCGTTGTGATAAGTGGGAGTGTAGTTCAAAAAGGAAAATTGCAATGTCTTTTTTAGATACTAAGAACATAAAACTAGAATCATAAACAAAATTACCAACAAAACATATTTAATGATTCTTTTGAGATGAAAACTAGAACATTTATGGATTCTTTAATTTTTGAGTCATTTCTCATCCTAAATTGGGGGCTTTTCCTCTTTAATGTAGATCAAAAGTTGGTGATTACATGTATCATATACTAGGATTTTTTGAAAACTAAGAATTTTTTTATTTTTATCGGTTCTTTCTTTTGCTTAGAGTCATTCAAATTCTGACCATTAATATTCATTGTTGTCAATGATTTATATCGATGATAGGCACAAGTGATAAACCCTACAAAGTCCCAAGGGCTAGTTTCATTGGTAGATACTCTTGTGTGAAAGTTCACAGAGGTCATAGTTCAAGTGTCGTTGATTCTCGTGGGGTTAAGCACCAATGTTTTGAATGGTGTTTTCTATTTTTATCCATCCAAAAAATTGAGGAAGGAAGGTTAGATCCACGTGATGCTGGCAAGATACCAAGGTATTCACTTGGAATGCCTAATACAAGAGCAAGTGCAAGACCAAATTTCTCTAGCAAAAATAGGAGAAAAAAGAAGAAAAAGTGATAACCTTGCAACCCACTAGATCAGCGAGTCTCACGTCAAAGAAAACCTCGAGGTGAATTAAATGCAAAGAGAAAATGATTGGGTAAAAAATGCTATATTGTGGAAGTAGTTATGTATCAAAAGTGCCTAGTTTTGATTATCTTTAAATAGATTTAGCTACGTTTTTTAATGCAATTTTGAATTAGATCGCAAAATGAACAATAGGTTGATCATAGGGTTTAAAGTTGTTTCAATACTCATATGACCTTTTAACTCCTCAATTCCATGAGATCCAATAATCAATATTCACTGACAAGGATTTGGATCCTACATGTGGTGTTAATTGGTAAGGATTTGAATCCTACACTTAATGTTATATGTGAGGATTCGATTCCCACATGTGATAGATTCAAATCATAGATATCATTCTCAATAGCAAGGATTTAAATGACATAGATTGACTGCACTAGTCAAGATTCTTGAACCACACATTTTAAGCACAATCGCAAGGATTCAATGGTTTATTGATGGAGTGGGTGGTTTCCTAGCCAAAGTTATGGTCTCAACACTTGTTCAAATTGCATAAATTGGAAATTTATAAATGGAAATCTACTCTAAGCATAAAATGAAAGTTATGATCAACACTGAAAGTAAAATATGGTTGTGAAAATAAATATGCGTTAATAGAAGTCAATTGGGTCTGGATCAGGCTGTTGATAGGAGTGTTATCCTCCCCACCCGAGATCAATTCCCATAAGTGACATGTTGAGTTCTTAATGAGTATATTATTGTATCGGATTTGAGTGTTGAAAAATTGAGTTTACCCTAGTACCATTCTCAGAATAAAGGGGAGTGCTCGATGGGTTTCCCTAGGATATGTATTTCTCAGAAAAATAAATAAATAAATAAATATACATTAATAGAAGAAGAATTGTGGAAGAAGATGAAGCTTTATTTCTTTTGTGTTTTTGGATTGGTGAAGTGCACATCAACTAATCCAATCAAATATATTTGTAAACCTAGAAAAAAATGAAAACAAACAGAGCTATAAAGTTAAAAACAAATGTGCAAGTATTTTTGCATCTTTGTGTTAACAACTATAAGATTTAAAGGTATTGAATATATATTTGAGTTAATGAGCTTGCATAATCAATTTTAGAAACCTTATTCTAGACTCATTTTGTGAAAAATGAACTAATAATGGTCAATTAATTCAATTCAAGCAACATAAAATCTAATTGACCTATTTATACCTCAAGTACAAAATAAGTTAATAATAGTTAATTGATTCAATTAAAGCAATTAAAAGTAGAAAAATTTGAATGATTAGTTATTAAAGCAAAGTCTTTTTTTAAGTATTCTAAAAATATCTAATATCAATTTTTTTATTTTAAATTTCACTGAATTTTACTTATAAACATAAGGAAAATCTCAAACTCAAACTAAAATTACAAAATGATTAACATCCATATAACAAGGTGTATAGTCTAGGAGTACCTTGACTATCCACCCTCCAAAATTCTTAATTTCACCACCAAGTTGCATAAAGAAAAACAAAATAATTCATTTTAAGTATTAAAAACTGAAGTGAGTTGATATATACTAAATCTAAATCAATAACTTACACTAAAGGTCGATAAATTGTCAACGTGAACATGCTAAAATAGTCCTACCAAGCTATCAAGTTCTAATGATGAGTTGTTGTATGAGAACGAAATATAAATCCAAACACAATCACGTCAAAACCAAATAATACAAAAAAATCCTTCATCATTTTTATATTCCATTCCAAAATTGTTTTCCCATACACATTTAAATAATTTTTAATCTAAGGTTTAAGATCTAAAATTGAATGACGTTGTCAAAATTAAAAAAAAAAAATCCCAATAAGCTCTTAAAAACAAAAATAAACCACCATCCATCTATAAGTTCCATGTATCCTCATGTAATTAAAAATTAAATGTTACCCTCCCTTTTAATAATAAAAAATCATAAATGGAATAAATTGGAAATTTCTAAATGAAAATTTACTCTAAGTGAAGTTAAGATCAATACTGAAAGTAAAGTATGGTTGTGAAAGTAAATATGTGTTAATAGAAGTCTTATGGTTGTGAATAGTGTTATCCTTTTCAGATCAATTCCCACAAATGAAATGCTGAGTTCTTAATGAGTATATTATTGTATTGGTTTTGAGTGTCGAAGAATTGGGTTTACCTTAATACCATCTTCATAATAAAAGAGAATTTCAAGTAGATTTTCCGAGGATATGTATTTCTCAGAATAATTCTACATTAATAAAATAAAAATTGCAAAAAAAAATGATGTCTTCATTAGAAGCTTTATTTCTTTTATGCTTTTGGATATGTGAAGTGCACATCAACCAATCCAAACAAGAATATTCGTGGATCAGGCAAAAAAAAACCTAGAAAAAAATGAAAACAAACAAAGCTATAAAGTTAAAAACAAATGTGCTAAGTATTTTACAAATGTGCTAAGTATTTTTAAGTCTTTATATTATCAACTTTAAGCTTTAAAGGTATTACATATATATTTGAGTTAATGAACTTGCATAATCAATTTGAGAAGCCTTTCTCCATACTCATTTTGTGATAAATGAGCTAACAATAGTGAATTAATTCAATCCAGGCAACATAAAATCTAATTAACTTACTTATGACTCAAGTATAAAATAAGTTAATTATCACAAAATGAGCTAATAATAGTGAATTAATTCTTCAATCTAGGCAACATAAAATTTAATTAACCTACTTATGACTCAAATGACTCAAGTATAAAATAAGTTAACAATAGTTAATTGATTCAATTAAAGCAACCTAAAATCCCATTGATCTACTTATGGCTCAAGTAAAATTAAAATTCGAAGTGGGAAACTTTGAATGATTAGTTATTAAAGTAATTTTTTTTTTTTTGGTATTCTGGGAAGTTTTAATGCCAAAAAGCAAAGACCTTTTATCTAGGCAACTGTTGGTTCTTAAATTTGAGAGAATTTTGCATGCATTGAAAATACTGATTTTTTTTTTTTGAAATTATTAGAAAACTTAAAGTTCAAAAAGATAAACTTTTCATCTAAAAGTTAATAAGTAAATTTGATTGAATTTTTCCTATAAGAAAAATCTCAAACTCAAACTAAAATTACAAAATTATTAACATCCATGTAACAAGGTGAATAGTATATAGCAAGGTGAATAGTATAGGAGTACCTTGACTATCCACCTTCCAAAATTTTTAATTTCACCACCAAGTTGCTTCAAGAAAGACAAAATAATCCATTCTAACTATTAAAAACTAAGGGGAGTAGTTATATACTAAATCTAAATTAATAACTTACATCTAAATCAATAACTTACACTAAAGATGAATAAATTGTCAATGTGAATATGCTAAAATAGTCCTACCAAAATATCAAATTCTAACGATAAGTTGTTGTATGAGAACAAATATAAACCCAAACACTATCACATCAAAGTCAAATAATAATCTAATAATCTAAAAAAGCCTCCTATCATTTTTATATTTCATTCCAAAATTTCCATACACATTTAAATAATTTTTAATTCAAAGTTTAAGATCTAAACTTGAATTCAGTTTTCAAGTTTTCAACTGACGTTGTCAAAAAAAAAATAAAATCCCATAAGCTCATTTAAAACAAAAATAAACCCCACATCTATATCTATAAGCTCCATATGTCCTCATATAATTAAAAATTAAATTTTACCTTCCCTTTTTATAATAAAAACTCATAATTAAAAATTAATTTTTACCTTCCCTTTTTATAATAAAAACTCATAAAACATATATAACATATGTAAACTTCTTAAAAAGTAAATGAAAGTAAACAATAGTTTTATTTTTGAAGTATATGTAAGAAGAATGGATGGGCCGTTTCTAACTTAGTGCCTTTTCTCATATTTTCACATTAAGATGGGGTGTGGGAGGGGGCCATCCTCTAAGGGTGGCTCCTGCATTGGGGGAAAGGGGGTGCAAGTTTACTTCTTGAGGAGTTCATTCTCATGAGAAAGTTTAATCTTAGAGGTGCCTCCACTTGGGGTGGTTCCTCATCTTGTGGTCATTCTCATTGGTAGGGTATATCTTGATAAAAGTCTTGATGGACATAATAGTTGTATGAACCACCCATAATGGGTGACATATCTTAGAATGGGTCACCCATGGTATAGCTAGGTGAGTAACCTTCCTATGGTCGACACCTCTTGGTAGGGACTACCTATTGGGTTTCTAGGTAAACTACCTTCACCCATAATGGGCATTGATTAGAAAGAGGTGGGCTCTGACAACCCATACAAGGTTGTCTCTGCTTTAGAGCTATTTAACAAACAAAAAAGAAACAACATTGTCTTTCTATGAGGCTACGAACATATCAGGGTTGTGGGAGAAATGCTTCGGCTCTGAGATATTTAAAATGTGAATTCTATACAACCACATTAAATTTACTTGCAAATGTATAAACTTTACCTACAAACACTTAACTAGTTTATAATTCATTTATACCCCCATCCTTACTCATACTTGTTGATAAAACACAAAGGAGCTACAACATGGTCACAAGGGAGGTATACACACTTACTAGCTTGATGGTAACCTATGAGGATAAACAAGCATTAGAGGTGCATTGTTCTTGGTTACTTATGAATAATGTCATCACTTGGTCAACTCAATAATATGCATAGGAGGATCAACAAATAAATATAAGATCAAGTGTTGTTACATATGCATGGTTTAGTTATAGATGGATAAGACAAAAAATGATATTCTTGAGCTAACCAAAGCACCTCTAGTTGAAACTTCATGAGTGACTATGCTTTCTTATATTTAGTTCACATAAATGTTCCATACATCTTCAAATCACATTCATGTCCAAGCCTACCAAAAAATAATGTTCTTGACATGGTGGTAGAAGAGGACGACTTAAAGATTTGGAAGAGGAGACCTATGTTTGTATCTCGTGGCCTCCCCTTGTCTTAGTCTTTGGTTCATTATACAACTAGAGTAATGTAAAAATATATTTGAATCCATGTACATATAACAAAGAACATGAAAGAGGCCTGGATATTGGAGAAGTGCATACTTTTCAATAGAGGTGGAAAGATTTCATATCCCCTTGGCCCCTCTTCCACATATAATAGATAAAAATGTATAATTCCATTATTCAAAATTATATAAAAGGCCTTAGAATTTATTTTTTGGATTGTGCATCCCCATGACCTTTTATTTTCCTTAATTAGAAAATACGAGGGAAATGTGCCATCATCAACAATGGGTCGAACAAATTCTATTTGAGACCAAATTTGAAACATAGGTTGTTTACAAACCCTACTTCATCACCAAAGGATTTATTTTACAATTTGTATATGTAGATGTTTTGGTAGCAGCGAGAGGTATTCCCTCCTAGACAACCTTTCTTAGAGAAGAAGATTCCATAAGTCAAAGGAAGACCATTGAACAAATTGAAGAACACTCCGGAAGAGAAGTCGAACCATAAGAAAAGATAAAGGGGAAATAGAATTTCCCAGAAGAGAAGTCGTCCCCAACTAAAGTGACTTGAAGACTATAAATAAAGGTGACACCTTGCTCATTATACACTCACTCACTCATTTATCTCACTCAAGAAGAAGGTGCAAGTTTGATGCAAGGAGAATACGTAGCTACTGCAACAACTGGGGTTTGTCTTGGTTATTCTTGGTGGTTTCTCTTGTGCACTATCTTTGGGAAGAGGTACGATGGATTTGTATGGTGTTGCTGCCACAATTGTTTGGTGCACTACCTTGTCTAGTGCGCTAATATTGTATCGGGGGTTCTTCATTGTCATATTTCTCTTGTGAAGAAGAGATTGTTCATGGTTTGATTGTGTTATGAGAAATAATATATCTGAGAAAGGTTGGCTGGGTTTTTCCTCGGGTTTGGGGTTTTCCCAGGATAACTATTGTGTTTCCTTGTGCTTGTTTATGCTGCTCATATTTTYAGTATACGATATATGTAAAATAATATCTAAATACACTGGTAGATCTGTTTCTTTGTAAATTAAAGAAAATCTAACATGGTATCAGAGCTGGTTACCTTCAGAACAGTCTAACCACTGGAAGGAAGATCTTGAGATTTGYAGCTRCRCATTTTTTTTTGTCAATCTCATTGAGAACTCTTTCCAAATTTGTTGGGAATATATCCACCTCAGAGCACCTAACCCTARCGCACTCACTGCTCCTCTCAGATTGCAGTTTGGTGAAGTTTGAAATTTTGAAAATTTTCATATCTAGGGTTTCTACCAATGAAAATGATTACCAGTATGAGAATAGAGGATAGGATGGATGGAGAATACAACTTCATATCATGGAAGCATATAATACTCCTCATTCTAGATGAGGATGAGTTGTTGGATCATGTAAAGCAAACCCTCCTAGAACCATAAGAGGAATACGCCAAGGCATTGTTCAAGAATAATGAAATCAAGGCAAAGAGGATCTCGGCAGATTCAATCAAGGACCAATTGATACCCAATGTATCAGAATTGAAGACACCAAAGGAAATCTTTGATTCATTAACTAGATTATATGAAAGAAAGAACACAAGCAAGAAGCTAACCCTAAGGCATAAAATCAGAAATGTAATGATGAACAAGTAAAAAACAATGTCCAACTACTTCATGAAAATCTCGCAGATCAAGGATCATCTAGTAGCTATTGGAGATTCAATGGACGATGCAAAGCTTGTGACTATGACCCTTAATGGATTTCCTTCTTCTTGGGACCCATTTTTTCAAGGAATCTATGTAAGAAGTAAATTGCCAAAATTTGACAATCTATGGACACATTGTACCCAAGAAGAATCCAGATTGATATCCAAATCGCAAAAGACAAATGATGAAGAGAACCAAGATATTTTTGTTCATGTGAGGAAAAGGAAAGAAACAATAAATACCAGTCTGAAGAAAACTATAAGATCAGTTCCAGACCACAAGAAGGATGTATCTAAAATCAAATGTTACACTTGCAATAAGTTGAGACATTTTTCCTATCAATGTCCTCAAGGGAAAGGGAAGAAAAAGCATCATGCACATGCATCAGATATGGAAGAGTCCACATCTCATAAGAAGAAAAAGGAATACAAAGATGAAGAATTCGTCTTTGTCTCAACTCTCACAGGTACTATCACTCAAGGAAGTGATATTTGGCTAGTAGACAGTGGTGCTTCCAAGAACATGATCGGGTTGAGAAGCTCTCTTACAAAATTGACAGAAAAAAATTCATCCCTTCAGGTGGAACTTGGGGATGATTCTACCCATGCAGTCAAAGGAGTAGGAGAAACCTCCTACCATCTTTATTCAGGTAATTCTATCTCAATAAAAGATGTTTTGTTTGTACAAGGCTTAAAGAAGAATATTCTTTCTATTTATGCTTTAGAAGATAAAAGCTTCAGAGTAGCATTCGTGGATGGCCAAGCTCTTCTATGGTCTAAGAGTTCAAGTATAGACTCAACTACTATGATTGGTGTCCGAGAGGGAGGATTGTATAAATTGAAGGGACACCCAGAACAAGCCCTTATACATAACAATGTTGGCTATAGTGAACTATGGAACCAAAGACTTGCTCACATAAATTATAGAGCCTTACCAGTTTTGAGCAAGATGGTCACAGGTCTACCAGAGAGGTATGTAGAACATGATGGAGTATGCAAAGGATGCACACTTGGAAATAATGAAAAGGGAATATTTTCAAGCAGTGACAATAGATTCAAATGGATATTGTATATCATACATTAAGATGTATGCGGAAAGATGACGGTGCCATCTCTAGATAAATTTTTATACTATGCCATTTTTATTGATGATTACTGACACAAGACATGGATCTATTTCTTGAAAGAAAAAGATGAAGTTTTTACTAAGTTTCAAGAATTCAAGGCTTTAGTAGAAAATATCTCTAGAAATAAGATCAAAATCTTGAGGTTAGAAAATGGAGGTGAATACACCTCAAATGAGTTTAAAGAATTTTGCAGAGAAGCATGAATTAAGAGGGAGATAACAACTCCCTACAACCCCCAGCAAAATGGGGTTGCAAAAAGAAAGAACAGATCGATTGTAGAAGAAACTAAAGCAATGACAAGCTATGGACACATTGTACCCAAGAAGAATCCAGATTGATATCCAAATCGAAAAAAGACCAATGATGAAGAGAACCAAGTTCTTGTTGCTCGTGTGAGGAAAATGAAAGAAATAAGAAATACCAGTCTGAAGAAAACTAGAAGATCAGTTCCAGTCCACAAGAAGGATGTATCTAAAATCAAATGTTACACTTGCAATAAGTTGGGATATTTTTCCTATCAATGTCCTCAAGGGAAAGGGAAGAGAAAGCGTCATGCACATGCAACAGATATGGAAGAATCCACATCACATAAGAAGACAAAGGAATCAAAAGATGAATAATTCGTCTTTGTCTCAACTCTCACAGGTACTATCACTCAAGGGAGTGATGTTTGGTTAGTAGACAATGGTGCTTCCAAGCACATGACCGGGTTCAAAAGATCTCTTACAAAATTGACAGAAAAGAGTTCATCCCTTCAGGTGGAACTTGGGGATGATTCTAAGCATGCAGTCAAAGGAGTAGGAGAAACCTCCTACCATCTTGATTCATGCAATTCTATCTCAATAAAATATGTTTTGTTTGTACAAGGTTTAAAGAATAATCTTGTTTCTATTTATGCTTTAGAAGATAAAGGCTTTAAAGTAGCATTCGTGGATGGCCAAGCTCTTCTATGGTATAAGAGTTCAAG
The DNA here is from genome assembly GCA_009831015.1 of Picea engelmannii. NCBI lineage: Eukaryota > Viridiplantae > Streptophyta > Pinopsida > Pinales > Pinaceae > Picea > Picea engelmannii. Next base: position 118,634 of record ML808286.1, read on the forward strand.
TATAGACTTATCTACTATGATTGGTGTCAGAGAGGGAGGATTGTATAAATTGAAGGGACACCTAGAACAAGACCTTATACATAACAATGTTATCTCTAGTGAGCTATGGAACCGAAGAATTTCTCCCATAAATTACAGAGCCTTACCAGTTTTGAGCAAGATGGTCACAGGTCTACCAAAGATGCAGGTAGAACATGATGGAGTATGCAAAGGATGCAAACTTGGAAAGAATGTAAAGGGAATATTTTCAAGCAGTGACAATAGATCCAAATGGATCTTGGATATCATACTTTTAGATGTATGCGGACAAATGACGATGCCATCTCTAGGTAAATTTTTGTACTATGTCATTTTTATTGATGATTACTCACGTAAGACATGGATCTATTTCTTGAAAGAAAAAGATGAAGTTTCTACTAAGTTTCAATAATTCAAGGATTCAGTAGAAAATATCTCTAGAAATAAGATCAAAATCTTGAGGTTAGAAAATGGAGGTGAATACACCTCAAATGAGTTTAAAGAATTTTGCAGAGAAGCATGAATTAAGAGGGAGATAACAATTCCCTACAACCCCCAACAAAATGGGGTTGTGAAAATAAAGAACATATCGATTGTAGAAGCATCTAAAGCAATGAAAAGCTATGGACACATTGTACACAAGAATAATCCATATTGATATCCAAATCAAAAAACAACAATGATGAAGAGAACCAAGCTCTTGCTGCTCGTGTGAGGAAAAGGAATGAAGTAAGAAATACATGTCTGAAGAAAACTAGAAGATCAGTTCCACACCACAAGAAGGATGTATCTAAAATCAAATGTTACACTTGCAATAAGTTGGGACATTTTTCCTATCAATGTTCTCAAGGGAAAGGGAAGAGAAAGCATCATGCACATGCAACATATATGGAAGAGTCCACATCCCATAAGGAGACAAAGGAATCAAAAGATGAATAATTCATCTTTGTCTCAGCTCTCACAGGTACTATCACTCAAGGAAGTGATATTTGGCTAGTAGATAGTGGTGCTTCCAATCACATGACCAGGTTCATAAGCACTCTTACAAAATTGACATAAAAGAGTTCATCCCTTCAGGTGGAACTTGGGGATGATTTTAGGCATGCAATCAAAGGAGTAGGAGAAACCTCCTACCATCTTGACTCAAAAAAATTCTATCTCAATAAAAGATGTTTTGTTTGTACAAGGCTTAAAGCAAAATCTTCTTTCTATTTATGCTTTAGAAGATAAAGGATTCAGAGTAGCATTCGTGGATGGCCAAGATATTCTATGGTATAAGAGTTCAAGTATAGAATCAACTACTATGATTTGTGTCAGAGAGGTAGGATTGTATAAATTGAAGGGACACCCAAAACAAGCCCTTATACATAACATTGTTAACTCTAGTGAGCTATGAAACCAAAGACTTGCTCACATAAATTATAGAGCCTTACCAGTTTTGAGCAAGATGGTCACGGGTCTACCAGAGAGGCAATTATAACATGATGGAGTATTGAAAGGATGCACAGTTGGAAATGATGTAAAGGGAAGATTTTCAAGCAATGATAATAGATCCAATGGGATCTTGGATATCATACATTAAGATGTATGCAGATAGATGATGGTGCCATCTCTAGGTAACTTTTTGTACTATGCCATTTTTATTGATGATTACTCACGTAAGACATGGATCTATTTATTGAAAGCAAAAGATGAAGTTTTTACCAAGTTTCAAGAATTCAATACTTTAGTAGAAAATATATTTAGAAATAAGATCAAAATATTGAGGTTATAAAATGGAGGTGAATGCACCTCAAATGAGTTTAAATAATTTTGTAGAGAAGCATGAATTAAGAGGGAGCTAACAACTCCCTACAATCCCCAACAAAATGGGGTTGCAAAAAGAAAGAACAGATCGATTGTAGAAGTAGCTAAAGCAATGACAAGCTATGGACATATTGTACCCAAGAAGAATCCAAATTGATATCCAAATCGAAAAAGACCAATGATGAAGAGAACCAAGCTCTTGTTGCTCATGTGAGGAAAAGGAAAGAAATAATAAATACCAGTTTGAAGAAAACTAGAATATTAGTTCCATACCACAAGAAGGATGTATCTAAAATCAAATGTTACACTTGCAATAAGTTGGGACATTTTTCCTATCAATGTCCTCAAGGGAAAGGGAAGAGAAAGCATTATGCACATGCAACATATATGGAAGAGTCCACACTCATAAGAAGACAAAGGAATCAAAAGATGAAGAATTCGTCTTTGTCTCAGCTCTCACAGGTACTATCACTCAAGGAAGTGATATTTGGCTAGTAGACAATGGTGCTTCGAAGCCCATGACCGGGTTCAGAAGCTCTCTTACAAATTTGACAGAAAAGAGTTCATCCCGTCAGGTGGAACTTGGGGATGATTCTAGGCATGCAGTCAAAGGAGTAGGAGAAACATCCTACCATCTTGATTCAGGAAATTCTATCTCAATAAAAGATGCTTTGTTTGTACAAGGATTAAAGAAGAATCTTCTCTCTATTTATGATTTAGAAGATAAAGGATTAAGAGTAGTGTTCATGGATGGAAAATCTCTTCTATGGTATAAGATTTCAAGTATAGACTCAACTACTATGATTGGTGTTAGAGAGGGAGGATTGTATAAATTGAAGGGACACCCAGAACAAGCCCTTATAATAATAATAATAATCTATTTTTAAGGTCACGACTAAGCCACACCAAATTGGTGTATGAGACCCCCTTGTTTGTGGGACAAGGGACCCCCTCCACCCAACGATTTGACTGGTAAAGTCTACGGAGGTATACATACCCTAACCCCCTCTAGATTTGAACTCGTGACCTCTTAGGAGGAAACACATGTTCTTAACCATTAGGCCTACTCAATGTTAGCTCTAGTGGGATATGGAACCGAATACTTTCTCACATAAATTACAGAGCCTTACTAGTTTTGAGCAAGATGGTCACAGGTCTACTAGAGAGGCAGGTAGAACATGATGGAGTATGCAAAGGATGCATAGTTGGAAATAATGCAAAGGGAAGATTTTCAAGCAGTGACAATAGATCCAAAGGGATCTTGTATATCATACATTAAGATGTATGAGGACATATGACAGTGCCATCTCTAGGTCAATTTTTGTACTATGTCATTTTTATTGATGATTACTCACGTAAGACATGGATCTATTTCTTGAAAGAAAAAGATGAAGTTTTTACTAAGTTTCAATAATTCAAGGCTTTAGTAGAAAATATCTCTAGAAATAAGATCAAATTCTTGAGGTTAGATAATGGAGGTGAATACACCTCAAATGAGTTTAAAGAATTTTGCAGAGAAGCATGAATTAAGAGGGATCTAACAACTCCCTACAACCCCCAACAAAATGGGGTTGGAAAAATAAATAACAAATAGATTGTAGAAGTATCTAAAGCAATGATCCATGACCAGAACTTACCTATGAAACTATGGGTAGAAGCATCCAGTATAACCGTATATGTCTAGAACATAAGCCCTCATAAGATATTGGGGAACATGACACCATAAGAAGTATTCACCAGAAAGAAACCAGAAGTCAACCACTTGAGAATATTTGGTTGTCCAATGTACATACATGTTCCAAAGGAAAAGAGAACGAAGTTGGGGTCTTCAGGAAAGAAGGGAACCTTCGTTGGATACACTGAGACTTCAAAGGCTTACATAATATATATCCCCGAACAAAGACATATTGAGATTAGCAGGGATGTTACATTTGATGAAGATGCAACCTTCAGGAAATATAGAGAGTCTCACATGGATGAGGACAGAGAGGAGCAGGAGGCTCCAAAGGATGTAGTGATGGATGAATATACTCCAAAAGAACACATTCTAGAAAATTAGAATGAGACAGTAGAGCCGGAGATACCTATAGATCCACCCAAAGGAGTTACAGTTACCAGGAAGAGACCAACATGGCTTCAAAACACTTTGCAGGAAGTTGAAGGACATGCAACTCTCGGAGGCTCTTTTAGAGAGAGAAAGAGACCACACAAGTTTTCTAGCTATGTGGCGTTGATGAGTAAAATAATTGATTAAAAACCTTCCACTTTTGAGGAAGCTGCTAAGCAACAAGTGTGGAAGGATGCCATGATGGAAGAGTACCAGTCCATCATGAAGAATGATGTGTGGGAAGTGGTTTTGAGACAAATGTTGAGATTTGGGTACCTTGGAAAGTGGTCCCCATGTGTTTATGAGTCTCTAAACACAAAGGGGGATACTATTACCCTTGATAATTTACTTTGTGATTCTAATTTCACTTTGACTTAGGATATTTAAGTCAAAATTGAAATATGTCACTTAAGTCATTAAAGTGACAAATTCACTTTGTGGGTGAATTAATAGACATAAAGAAAACTAAGGAAAGTGAGTTTCCCAAGTGAGATTTAGGGATTGAATCTCACCCATTGATTAGACTTGGATAGATTGGATCTAGGCCATTGATATTTAAGGGTTTGGACAAAGGAGGCTAAAGGAGGGTATAGTGCATTTATGAGACCCATTCTTCACTTGAGAGGAGAGGAGAAGAGAAGGAGCACTTGGGTGCATTTATTGAGGAGAGGAGGGTGCACATGCTTAAGGGTTTGAGGAGGAAGCCATAGCTTGGGTTAAGCTTGCATGGAGAGGTCTTCCATGGAGGATTGGAAATCAACTTTGTGAGGGCGCATACTAGAAGAGGAAGGGAACACACATCTAGGAGAGGAGGGATCTTCCATATTGTGATAGGCTCATTCTTGTTGGAGACACTCACTCTAGAGAGTAGAGAGGGCATACTTGAGTGAGGGTACATACATCTTGTTGGAGGTGCATTCCATGGAGGAGGGGTGCATTTTCTAGGAGGAGAGGCACATTATCGAGAGGAGGAAGATCTCCTATAGCTTGTGGGAGGTTCCCATTACATAGAGAGACCTACTTCACATGCTTAGGCACACTCTAGATCTTATAGGGTGCAAGGTTGAAGGAGGGCACACCATTTGGAGTTTTTCATGAGGAGGGGGCATACTTGAGGAGAGAGGTGCACCATCATCTTGTGGGAGGCGTTCTTGAGAGGAGGGAGCTACTACAAAGGGAAATACAAAGGCAAGGCAAGAGAAAAGGTCAATCAAGAGAAAAGTCAAATCAAAGTCATCAGGAAAAAGACAAAGGAAAGCAAAGGAAGAAAGGCACACCAAGGCAAGGGGCACCTTACTTCACAAGGCTTATGGGGAGGTCTTCAAGGAACTCCAAGGAATTCGAGAGTGGTTGATATTGTACCAGGTTCACCTGTATATGTTTTCTGTGTTGTAATTTTTTCTTTGAGGACTTCTATATATATCTGCTCCAAACTGGTTTTCCCCATGAGGGGGTTTTTCCAGGTTCATGTTGACCAAAAACATATGTGTCAATTTCATGCATGCTTAGAAGTGTATATCAACATTTTAAAGTTAAAAAAATATCTAGAGGTAGTGTTATTTGTTTTGATGTATATTTCATGTGCTAACATTGAGTAAATAAAACACTTGCAAGGGAACCTCAAAAGGACACTTAACCATCAAAATATTGAGTTGAAAGTTGGTGACTATTTGTTGTACTAAAACAAAAACAAGGGACGACCACAGAGTTGAAACTTAGATCCAATCTAAGGTCAAAGACATACCTTATTTGGTAGCCTTAAAGGACCTCAAAAAATCTACAACCAAAAGGGAAGTCAATGGTGACTTCCAAGTGGATCTACAAGATCAAGCATGATGCAGATGGAAGCATAGATAAGTACAAAGTGAGATTTGTGGCTAGAGGATTCTCCTAGAGAGAGGGAGAATATTATGATGAGACATTTGCTCCAATATCAAAGTACACTTCCATCGGATCTATTATTACTATTTCTTCCATTATGGGATGGAAACTACACCAGATGGTGTCAAGACATCCTTCTTGAATGGTATAATTGAAGAAGAAGTGTACATAGAGCAGCTACAAGGTTTTTTAATTCATGGGAAGGAGTCCCATGTTTGAAAATTGAAGAAATATTTGTACTGGCTTAAGCAGGCACACAGGGCATGGAATGCCATAATAGATAGTTACCTTATGAGCTTGGGGTTTACCAAGAGTGATGCAGATCCCAACCTTTACTACAAGGTTGAAGATGGTTTCCCATTGATTTTGGTCCTATAGGTGGATGATCTGTTTCTTACAGGGGATGAGAATCTCATAGATGGGTGAAAGAGGGAGATCACTTCAGAGTTCGAAATGAAGGATCTAGGTTTGATGCACTATTTCTTGGGATTAGAGATGTGGCAGAGGCCAAATGAGATTTTCCTTAGCCAAGGAAAATATACAATTGAGATCCTGCAGAGATTCAGGATGATGGAATGCAAGTCCATGGCCACACCTATTTGGTTGATCCCATGATGTACAAACAATTGATTGGATCCTTGATGTACTTGGTTAATACTAGACCGGATATATGCTTTGCAGTGAACAAATTGATTCAATACATGGTTGAGCCTAGACATGTGCATTGGATAGTATCAAAGCATGTGTTCAGGTACCTGCATGGTACRGTTGGATATGGACTCAGATATGTCTTGGACGGTGAAGTAAAGTTGCATTATACAGACTCTGACTGGGCATGGAGTGCAGTGGATCGGRAAAGAAATTCAAGATGTTTCTTCAATTTGGGATTAGGTATGATTTCATGGTTAAGAAGAAAACAAATGTCARTGGCACTCAATACATAAGAGGTAGAGTATATTGTAGCCAATGTTGCAAGTCGTGAAGCAAAGTGGCTTCAAAAGTTGMTTGCAAAGTTATTTGATATAGAGTTGGAGCCAACTTTGATCTATTGTGATAATAAAATTTGTGTGAATCTTTCAGAGAAACCAATCTTTCATGACAAGTCCAAGAATATAGAGATCAAATACCATTACATCCAAGACATGGTGYAGAGAGGAGCAATGGAGMTCCAATACATATCCACAGATGAGCAGATAACAAATATCCTCACCAAGCCTCTATCTAGAGTGAAGCATGAGTACTTGAGTACTTCAAAGACAAGCTTGGTGTGACACATAATGTCCACCCTCATTAAGAGGGAGGTGTGATGTTTCTCCTCCAATGAGCTCTCCCTATGGCCAAGGGTTTCCCAGATCAGTCATAGTGATTGAGGGAGTAAAATGTATCTTGGTAACAAGTCTTTATTACACCATGTGAAGTGGATAAGTGTGAATGGGAGTTGTAGCATGGTATTAGGACCATGGCATAGCCTTGTGTCTATGGTAGTAGTCTTTCCCAGTGGATGGGTGTGAATGGGAATACTAGGAGAGGAGAAACATCATAGCGTAGTCGTGGAGACTATGGTGGTAGCTCTACTACTAGATTCATAGTCGTGGAGACTATGGTGGTAGATATGCTACTAGATTCATAGTCATGGAGACTATGGTGGTAGCTCTGGTACTATATTCGTAGTCATGGAGACTATGGTGGTAGATCTGCTACTAGATTTGTATTCGTGGAGACTATGGTGGTATCTTTGCTATTAGATTTGTAGTCGTGGAGACTATGGTGGTAGCTATCCTACTAGATTCGTAGTCGTGGAGACTATGGTAGTAGATGTGCTACTAGATTCGCAGTCATGGAGACTATGGTGGTAGCACTGCTACTAGATTCGTAGCCGAGGAGACTATGGTGGTAGCTCTGCTACTATATTCATAGTTGTGGAGACTATGGAGGTAGCTCTGCTACTAGATTCCTAGTCATGGAGACTATGTTCATAGCTCTGCTACTAGATTCCTAGTCATGGAGACTATAGTGGTAGCTCTGCTACGAGATCCATAGTCATGGAGACTATAGTGGTAGCTCTACTACTAGATTTGTAGTCATGGAGATTGTTGAAATATTGTAACTGCGAAGAATATTCTACTTATTATTGAGTTATTATCTTATATATCAATCCCCTTTTGTGGATTGATCATGTCGGGACTTATGTATGACCGAATCCCCTTTTGTGGATTGGTCAAACCCTAATTAAATGATGCTAATTGAGAAGTCAACCCCTAGGGATAATTAAAGTGGCTTTAGCCACTAGTTGGAGAAGTCGACCTTTCCTAATGAAGAGACACCACCCTAGCGCTCCTCAGCTAGTATAAATAAGAGAGGCTAACACCTCATTCACACACTCACTCAAGTCGCTCATCTAGTGCGCAAGTTTGAAGGAAGCTGCAGTTGTTGGAAGAAGGAGAGAGAGGCACATTGCTCAGTCTTTAATATTCTCTAGTGTTTGGTTTATTATCTTGGCATTGTATTGACAATCTATATTAAGGAAGTTTTTGCTGGGTTTTCTCCCCCACGAGGGTTTCCTAGGATAAATGATGTGTACCTAGTGATTGTGTTTCTTTCAGTGATCCTTCTTATGATATTACTATATAGTAAATTGAAAAGAACTTAGTAGCAACTCTAAATTTAACATGGTTTCAGAGCTTGACTGAATAGAGCACCTTTCACTGGGTAACCAAAAACGTCACTGTTGTCGTACAAAAAAATTAGGGATTTTTGTTGGAAGCGAATTTAATCCTAAAAACCATCTAGGCAAGTGCACCATAGCCTAGAAAACTCATTGGAAGCTTGAGCGCACCTTTTCAGTGGCCAGAGCCTTCGAAAAGTGAAACCCTAGTTTTCATTGGTACCAGAAAACTAGGAAACCAGAACCAATACGAGAAGTACCAGTCCAGATTTGCGCAGGCTCATTTTCAAGTGGTAAAATTTGGATTTTCTAAAAACAGACTGTACCAGCCTACGTGCCTCAGCCAAGCACACCTCCTGGTAAGTTCATATTTAATTTCTGAGCACTTTCATTTTTTGGTCATTTTCCCAGCTCCAAGTCAAGATGTCTTCAAGCACCAAGCTTGTTGACAAGTTAGAAGGTGTGGATAAATTCTTTCCCTAGAAGTATATGATTGCACTCATTCTTGAAGAGAATGATCTTGCAAAGTTCATAAAGGAAAATGTACCAGAACCCACAGAAGCTGCAACTAAAGCAAAGTACAACAAGGATATGGTTAGGGCCAAAAGAATCATTGTAGACTCTATTAAAGATCGCTTGATCCCTCAAGTGGATTCTAAGAACACTCCAAGAGATATGTTTGATGACCTAACCATAATGTATGAAGGAAATAACATTAACCGAAAGATGAACTTGAGAACCCAAATCAAGAATACAAAGATGCAGAAAGGAGAAATAGTTCATGACTATTTCTCTAGGATTTTTCAATTCAAGGAACAACTAGAAGCAATTGGAGACAACCTAGATGAATATGAACTCATAATGAAATCTCTTAATGGTCTCACAATACCTTGGGATTCCTTCATCCAAACTCTCCGTGCAAGAAAGGATAAACTCCAATTTGACATTCTTTGGGAATAATGTGTTCAAGAAGAAGCAAGAGTAGCTAACCGAGAAGCAGTACTACTAAGGGATCAAGATCAAGCCCTATATTCTCATGCTAAAGGAGGAAAGAGAAGGTCTCACTTAAAGAAGGATACCCACCTACATAAGCAATCTCACCCTCCAAGGGGATTCCAAAAGTTTCCAAAAGGTCAAAGAAGAGAAAAATATTTCTCCTATTATCAATGTTACCATTGTGACAAGATGGGACATATTGCTAAGAATTTCCCAGCTAGAAGAGAAGAATACAAGAAGAGAAATAACAAAAGACACCATGCCCATGTAGAGTAAGATGATGAGCCACCCACGAAGATGATTAAAGAAAATATTGAAGACTATGTTTTATTCTCTGCCCTCTCAGGATTTGTGTCACCTGGAGAGGACACTTGGGTCATAGATAGTGGTGCTTCTAAGCATATGACAGGTCAGAGAGACATTCTCTCTAGCCTTACAAAAAATAACTTTCCCTAGAAAGTTACACTTGTAGATGATTACTAGTACCCTATCAAAGGAGTGGTAGAATCCACCCACAAACTTGATTCAGGGACCCTGATGAAGATGAAGGATGTACTATATGTACCAGGTTTGATGAAGAATTTTCTTTCTATCTCAGATTTAGATAAGAAAGGATTCAAGATTGCATTCATATATGGTGAATTCCTTATGTGTCCTAAAGGAAAAACCGCAGAATATGGAATTGTTATTGGAACAGAAGAAGGTGGCATGTATAAATTAAAAGGTCACTCATATGCAACATTGACTCACTCCACTAAGAGCCCATGTGAACTTTGGCATAGAATACTGTCTCACATCAACTACAAATCCTTACCATATGTAAGCAAGGTAGTTACATGTCTACCATAATTCAAGGTTGATTTTGAAGGTGTGTGCAAGGGATGTGCACAAGGAAAGAGCATAAAGAATCCTTTCCCAAAGAGTGACAGTAAAGCAGAAGGAATATTGGAGCTCATCCACTCAGATGTATGTGGCCCAATGCCATCAACCTCTCTTAGTGGGTATGTATACTATGTGTCATTTATTGGTGATTATTCTTGCAAGACTTGGGTTTACTTCAAGAAATCAAAAGAGGAAGTGTTTGGAAAATTCAAGGAATTCAAATCCTTGATAGAAAATCTCTCTAAAAGAAAATTCAAGACACTCAGGTCAGATAATGGAGGAGAATACACCTCAAAAGAATTTGTAAGCTTTTGCAGAGATTTCAGGATTAAGAGGGAGCTCACCACTCACTACAATCCTCAACAAAATGGTGTAGTAGAAAGAAAAAATAGAACTATAATAGAAGTAGTGAAGACTATGATCCATGATCAAGATCTTCCAATGCACTTATGGGATGAAGCAACAAGAACAACAATGTATGTCCAAAATAGACTATTCCATAGTGCACTTGGATTAAAATCCCCTGAAGATATGTTCTCCGGAAAGAAGCCAGAAGTAAGCCATCTCAAGATATTTGGTTGTCTAGTATTTGTACACATTTTGAAAGAAAAGAGAACCAAGATGGACCCTTCAGGAAAGAAGGGAATATTTGTTGGATACTGTGAGGTATCTAAGGCCTTCAAAATTTACATACCAAGTTACCATCATATTGAGATAAACAAAGATGTAACCTTTGATGAATATGAAACACTCAAGAAATCAAGGAGATGCTAGCTTTAAGAAGTATATGAATAAGAGCTTCTAGCTCCCAGAGTTGCAGAAACAGTGAGGGAAGTTACAAATACCCCGAATGATGAGATTATAGAAGATCATGGTATGATAGAATCTCAAGAACCTCCCCAAATGACGATCTCTCACAAGAGAAAGCCAGCTTGGGCAAGGGAAATTATTCAAGATGGAGAGAAGTATGGTGCCCCAGAAGGAACCATGAGACAAATCAAGAAACCTAAGCCATTCTCCTGTTACATGGATTTGATGTGTGATCTCATAGAAAAGGGGCTTACTTTCTTTGAAGAATCCATTCAAAATAAAGAATGGGAAGATGCCATGATAGAAGAATACCAATCCATTAGAAAGAATGATGTATGGGAAATGGTTCTTAGACTAAAGAACAAATATGTGGTATCTTCCAAATGGTTATACAAGATAAAACATGCTTCTGATGGAAGTATTAAAAAATATAAAGCCAAGTTTGAGCTAGTGGCTTTTCTCAAAACGAAGGCATTGATTATGAAGAGACGTTTGCTCCTATAGGTAGATACACTTCTATCAGAACCATTATATCTCTTGCATCCAAAATGGAGTGGAAGTTACACTAGATGGATTTGAAAACAACCTTCTGAAATGGTGTTGTTGAAGAAGAAGTGTATATAGAACAACCTCAAGGGTTTGAAGTTGAAGATAGAAAGACAAATTTCTGTAGTTTGAACAAGGATATGTACGGGTTGAAGCAATATCCTAGAGCTTGGTATGGTAGAATTGATAGTTTCCCGACGAGCTTGGGATTTACTAAGAGTAAATTTGATTCTAACTTTTACTTCAAGGTTATGAATGATGAGCCAGTTATATTGTTGTTGTATGTGGATGAATTATTCTTAACTAGAGAATAAAATCTCATCATTGATTGTAAGAAGAAGCTCCCTGCATATTTTGAGATGAAATACCTAGGCCTAATACATTATTTCTTAGGTATTTAGGTTTGGTAGTTTAAATGTGTTGAACTTGCACAAAATGGATCTAGCTAGAAAATACTACACACATTTGCAGAGAGAAATTGAGAAAGAAGAAGGAGAGAAATAATGGAAGAATTCTCATTAACCATTTTCAACACTCAAAGAGTGAATAATTTACATTAGGTATAGAATAAATGAGTAACTAATGAGCCATAGTGGTGGTCTACAGTGGTTTGGACACACACCAACAGTTACGGGAGTAAACTGCCACCTAGTCTAGTCTCTCAGACAGTTACGAGAGTGAACTGTCACCTAGTTTGAGTTAACTAGTCTATCAGTATTCAGTTAAATGACTGAAACATAGTGAAGTGAGGAGGATATCAGGGAATCAAGACTAATGCGCTAGTTTGGTGATGGACCCAAGGAAAATTTGCATTAGCCGGTGATGATCCCAATGTTGCATGGTGATAATCCCAATGTAGCATCTTAACTCCACTCAACTGATCAAACTGAAGTGAAAACTAAAGAGAATATTTTCCTAGAGGAATATTCTCCATAAAATTTAGGACACTGGATAATGACTAATAAACATAGGGAAAACCTTAGGAAAAATAAATCCTAGGTGTGTGTGAAGTACTCCAACACCCCCTCTGAACATCACTATGGTGAAAATAAATAATGGTTCTCGACAACGAGGCCATGTTAGGTACCCAAATACAAAAGATACACTGAAATAAATGAGGAAAGAGGTAAAAAATCATGGGAACCCCGCCCCACCCCTCCCCTCAAATTACAATGCATAAAAAAAATTAGAAGGAACAAAAAGTAGTCGCTAAGCAACCCTGTCCTTCACTCCAAGAAGACCTCACAACTGTGCAAGTTTGTGATCGTTGAAGATTTTGTTGAAGATGTAGATGTTTGCACAGATCTGATGAAGTAGATGCACCATTGAGATGTCCACACATATCCACTTTCTCTTCTTGTAATGAAGAAGATACAAATAAATTTTGGATTAAACTTTGAAAACCGTGTGGCCGTTTCTGGAAAAATGCTGAAATTTTGTTGATTTTAAAATGATCATAACTTCACTTCCCGGACTTTGCTTTGGACGATTTGTTTTTTGAAATTGGATATTTTCCCGAGAGGAATTCAAATATCCAATTTGTTTATGCAAATTTTGCTCAGAAAATATCGTAATTGAGTCTGATGTGCACAACTCGCTTTTTGTCTCCTGAGATGCATGCATTGTGCATGGAAAAGTATCTGCATGTGACCCCTGAGATGCATACCATATATCTTCCACATGAAATTCAGAAAACAAATATGAAATGGAGTAGACATCATCTTCAATTAATGAAATACAAATTTGTCCAAATACTTGTGTAGAAGACTTTTAAGAATAAGAGGCTTGATCTTCTGACGGTTTCTCTTCTAGATCTATCTTTCCAACCTCCTGCATGAAATATTCACAATATTATTTATTCCCAAATAGAACCTCCAATCTGGTCCATAATTCATTTGGATTTGATTCTTGTGATTCTTCATATACTTGATGGAAAAGTTCGGGAGAAACAAACATGCATATACACCCTATGGCCATATCTTGTCTATTGACAAAGTCATTTTTCTCATCGACAAAATCAGGCTCGAATTCTATTTCCATAGTTATTTGGTACAAGACTCTGCATCTGAGCTGAAGTAGAAGTTTCAACTTCCATTCCAAATAGTTATGAGGCGTGACAAGTATTGTTGGTGAGTAAAACATAGATTTCACCTTTCTATGTTCTTCAATCTTCAGTACCTGCAAAAATAATTTTGTGTATATTTTGCTTAGCAGTCTGTCAGCTTTGATACCATGTAAATGTGCTGAACCTGCACATAATAGATCTAGCTAGAAAATACTACACACATTTGGAGAGAGAAATTGAGAAATAAGAAGGAGAGAAAGAATGGAAGAATTCTCATTAACCGTTTTCCACACTCAAAGAGTGAATAATTTACAATAGATATAGGATAAATGAGTAACTAATGAGCCATAGTGGTGGTCTAGAGTGGTATGGACACACACCAATAGTTATGGGAGTAAAATTCCACCTAGTCTTGTCTCTTAGTCAGTTACATGAGTGAACTGCCACCTAGTCTGAGTTAACTCGTCTATCAGTCTTTAGTTAACTGACTGAAACATAGTGAAGTGAGGAGGAGATCGGGGAATCATGAGTAATGCGCTAGTCTGGTGATTATCTCATGGAAAATTTGCATTAGCTGGTGATGATCCCAATGCTGCATGGTGATAATCCCAATGTAGCATGTAGAATCCACTCAACTGATCAAACTGAAGAGAATATTATCCTAGAGGAATATTCTCCCTAAAATTTAGGAGACTGGATAATGACTAATAAACATAGGGAAAACCTTAGGAAGATATTTCTTAACCAAGGGAAGTATGCAGTTGAAATACTAAAGAGGTTTGATATGTTGGAATGTAAATCCATGAACACACCTATGGAAATGAAGTTGAATCTCCTAGTTGATACTTTGTCATAATTGGTTGATGCCACTCTGTATAGATAGATCATTGGATTGTTAATGTATCTGACGAATACCAGGCCAGATATATGTTTTGCTGTGAATACCTTGAGTGAGTATCTAGTAGATCCCAAACGTTTTCACCTTGTTACTAAAAAACATGTGATGAGATACCTTAAGGGTACGTTGGAATTTGGTATCTGTTATAATGAAGATCATGACTTGAGACTAGTTGGTTATACCGATTCAGATTGGGCTGGAATTTTTTTTGATAGAAAGAGAACTTCATGATGTTGTTTCAGTCCGGGGTCAGCCATGACTTCATGGAAGAGTAGGAAGCAATCCAATATTTCTCTCAGCATGACATAAGCATAATACATTGTTGCATGTTCCGCCAATTGTTAATCCATATGGATTTGAAAGTTGTTGACATGTCTATTTGATCTGGAGATGGAAGCAACCGTGATTCTATGTGATAACCAGAGATACATAAAGACGAAAAAGAACCCTGTGTTCCATGACAAGTTGAAGCACATAGAAATCCCATATCACTACATTCATGATATGGTGCATAGGGGAGTTGTAAAGCTCCAATATGTTGGCATAGATGAGCAGGTTTCAAATGTTTTGACTAAGCCTCTATCTCATGTAAAATTTGAATACTTTCGAGACAAGCTTGGTATAGTCCTAAAGGACCTCCCTCGAAAGGGGGAGTGATGTTGATGATACTATGGTATCCTGACCAAAAACAAGTAGCTCAGTTAGGATTTTATATCCCATGGGACTGATCATCCCTGGACAAATCCCGAAGGTTCCGTAAGGACGGTCTGTCAGAGTACATGTGCATGTATATGCCAGTTGTGGTCAATAGTGGTAGCTCCATTAGGATTTTTATAATCCTAGGGAATATTATGATTCCTCAGTAGATCCCAAAGGTCCGGTTAGGATGGTCTGTTAGAGTAACACGTGGTAGCTCCGTTAGGATTATATATCTTAGGGAATTGTATGATTCTATTGAGGGATCCTAAATCTCTTTAACTCAACATCAGGAACCAAACCCGCCACCGAGGCCCATTTAGACTCTGCAACGTTTAATAGTGGAATGGTTCTCCAAATCTTGCGATCTGGCCAAACAATTGATGGGATTTACGTTTTCTAGTGAAAGATTCTCCTTTAGTTCATACGTTCTCTTTTTGTATTTTCTCTTATAGGTGGGACTACTACAAGATAAAATTCAGTACAAACTAACTGGGTAACAAGGTGGGAACACTTAACTACTGGACAAGGCTGAGCTTGGGATAACTCTTTTGCTCTAGCTGCATGCAGACAATGATTCCCTACCATAGGCCTAGTAATAATACATTAACCTGTTGGTGTTCAAATTATTGACCGAGACACAATTTATCAAAAGAAAACATGCATGCGATAAACAATGGCAAGAAAAATAGTTTCCTTAACTCTAATCATCAATCACATATTAACACAACGATTTAGTTTCATCATTAAAGATAAGAACTATAAAACATTGAATCAGATAACTTATCAACAGATTTAGAAGCTCTTACTCATTACAACATCCATTCATGAGATGAAATCGGAAATAATTCTTCTCCACATCCAATCATACACACTTGTGATGAAAAACACAAACTTGTCTCTGGTCTTAAACATGACTTCTCAATTAAGGAAGCTCTGAAATAGTTCTTTACAAATCCAAAAAATGAGGGTCTTTGCAACAACCATCGACCCTTGCTAACAGGTCGATCCTCCTATTTGTAACATACTATTAACTAAAAATAACTATTAAAGTGTAGCTAAGTAAAACAAAACTCGCCACATGGCGCTTTATTCTATTAGTCTTCAAAGAGTCATCAAATGATATCACTTGAGTGGATGACTCTTCTCGTACTTTGACCACTTGACGAAGAGACCCTCACATGTGTTAGCATACGAGAATCTATGTTGTTCCATTGGGGCCGAAATAATCTCTCTTATATCTACTGGTTGTTCCCAATACTTGACTATTCATGCACTTAACTGTTGCAACATGGATCGAGCTTTGATCAGGTTCTCCATGAACTGCTGCACCTGTCATGGAACCATGYCTACCACCTTTGTTATTTCCTTAGCCCATTATGAGTCTTGTTCGRCGTACGATTTGACTATGTYGCGCAAGTCGACAAAGTCATCGGGTGTGTYGAATTCGGGGAGRCCAATGTCTCTCATTACCCAGTTGATCTTGGTCCAACTTTTCTCGCACCTGRCCCATTTCTCTTAGATTTATAGATGAGGTTCCTGAGCCATTTTAACCCAATATTCAACTGATTTCCTTATGTGATCGATGCTGCTTTCCCTTAGCACCTGGATGTCRTTCTCTTTGGTGTCTCGACCCTTTTGCACTGTGCTGATATAGTCAATCCTTTCCACGGCTTGGTGTGATTTCTCTCACCACCTCTCCATATCCTTGCACGTCGACAATAACATGAGGGTGTCTTATTGAAGCTCAACTATCCTTGTAGTGAATAGGTGTCGTTCATATGTAAACTTGTTGTAGGCCTACTGGAATTCGATCCTTAGGAACACTGCGACCTGTGTGGTGTCCTGGTAATATTTTTCCAAGTGGCGCAAATGTTCCAATTCCTTTAGAGTAGTAGCCAAATCCTCTTCATCCCTTTTCTCTCTATCCAGGGTGGTATCTGTGATTGCCATCCCTGCGCTGATAAGTTCAGACGTCTTGGCATGCTCTGTGTTGACCAGTTTTGCATTCATGGTGATGAGGATGGAGCAATCTAAAGTGATCCTCCTCTTCTTGGTGGTTCTCTGCACAATATATTTCCTTTTCTAATCATAAACGATGGTATTTGTGTCAAAAACTTCATCCACAGGTTCGGGGATTTGTTGATCTCCCCAAGTGAGTATATTTCCCAGGCTCCCAATGGTATATATTTGTTCAGGACTGGGTTCTTGAACTTCCTCCATGTGTTCTAAAGGTATGAATTATGTTTATTGCTCATCGGGAAGTTGAGTACTGATTAAAATTGAGGCATCGGGGGTAGGCTCGATACTTACTTGATAATCGGTCATTGAGACGTCGATTTCCTGCTGTGGAGCTTCTTCCTTTTGTTCGCTCGAACTTGGCTCCTCCATCGGACTATCCTTTTGAGTTTCTAGTACATTGAGTGGTTCAATGTCTAAGACACTTTCGACCTCCTGTTCATTCTGTGAAGGGATTTGAATTGGAGCGTCGGGAGCTGGGAAAGATGTCTTTTCTGGCTACTTTTCCTCTGTGATCTGTACAAGAGTCACCAGGGATACCTCCGATATTTCTTCATCATCATATTTTTTTATAAATTCACGGAGGGGGTTTGGTGCACTTTCTCTCTCTGATGTTCTTAATATCTTTGGCTGATCTAAAACATCCCCCGATGATCCGGCCTATGGCGTTGTAACTTCAGGGTTATCTGACCCGATGATTTCATCAATTTCTATCAGCTCAGGGTCGCTTGTACCTACCTTGATTTAATATGGGTTGTCAATAGCGGCCCCTATCATTCCTCTGAGGTCTAATTCATCTTGCAGCTGATCAATTACTCATTGCACATGTTTTATCAAGAGCAGTCCCCTTGCCCGTGCATCCTGTGTAATAGGGAATCCTCTATCCTGCACCGGGGCTTCCAGGGGAACCTCTGTTGCTTTTTCTGCTCTAATTTCTTCTTTGGATATGAGGGCCTCTTGAGCCAATTTCTATATGGTATTTGCTTGTTCATCCAAGCTCATGGCCTTGAACCTGGTCATTTTGGGATCGACCATCCTTTCTACCACCTCGTCCTAGTCCTAGGCATTTTTCGTGAAGATTTCATCTCCAAATTTGTCGTGGGCGTACGAACAACATGACGACACTTGTGAAGCATGTTGCAAGACTAGTCCCTTTGGATCATGCTTGTGGAACCGAACTATATGGAACCTGAACTCAAGCTGGCTCATCCCTTCTTGTTTGGCTTGAGCTGTGTCTTTAAACAAGTAGAAACATATATGGAAACCATAAGGAATGAACGCCTGCTTCTTGTCCTTGACCAGGGTGGTGTTGTAGCCTTGCAAGATGGTTTGATAGCATATCTCTCCTACTACAAGTCGGTCTAGGACATGAACTGGTAAGATATGTGGTGCTCCGGTAGACCCGAACACCTTGATGTAGGTGTCACGCTTGTCCAAGTATCAGTGGTCTACCTTTGATATCATCTTCTTGGCCGCAGTCGATAGTCTCATGCATTCTTTATTAAAAAGAATGAAATAAATTTGTACGATGAATTCATCGCAGATGAGGGAGTAAGAATTATTGTACTTGTTCTCCCATAGGATGCTGAAATAGACGTGGACCGAGAGCTCTGTGACATGCCAACTCAGATTCATGCCGACGAAAATGTTTTTGGCGCACATGACATCAAGAAAATATGAAGCCATGTAAAAAATTGCTATCTGTCCCTCCTTCGAATTCCGAGCCTGTTGTATACATATGATCAATTGTTTAGAAATTATGGCTCCCCAGTTGAAACTTCTCCTGGAGATGGACACTGTGTAAGCTAAGGGCATCCACGCCTCTAAAAATCTGGAGCAATCCTTCTCTCCATATAATCGATAGATGAGAGCCATCAAATAGATGTATGGCTCCCTTAAATTTGTCATTGAGTACTAGTCAGTGCTCCGGTTGGTGTATTTCTTGTCTTCCCTCCACCATGAGGCCATCACTCGGCTAGTGTCGTGGTGCTCATAAAACTTCATGACAAAATCTGTGTTTAGTCGCTCCTCAGGGTTTCTAAGTTTGTAATAATTTTTGACTTCCAATGGTAAGAACACTCCGACACAACCACCATTTTCATCGTTGATCAAACACTTTTGTGTGTCTATGTGGTCGATGAGCCACTTCAGGATTTCAATACAAGTAAAAACAAGATTTATTCTCACCACCATATGCATGTACGAACGTCATATGTTCGGGAACACTTCGTCATCAAGCACTATAACATCTGGATCACTGTGTGGTATATATTATGGGTATTCCTCCCGACTGATCTTGTTAAAAAGTTCTCCCTAGTGTGGGAGTGCCATCTTGGATCCTCTTCTTGCCTCTGTATCTCCAAAGGCCAGAGGTTGGATGAAAGACTTCTTCATTGATGTTTTGATGTTAGGCTCTGGTCTCGGCGTGTATTCCAATTGTTTTGCGACCCCTGGAGAGGAGCCTTCGCCTACCTCTGGTTCTTTCAGCTTCAGTGCCCTCGACGATCGTCTGGTGGTTGGATTTCTTGGAGGCATTATTCGTGCAACTCAAAACAAATTTTAGAGACTGTGTAAAGAACAAAACCAGATAAAAAATATATGAACTGTAACCAATGTAAAATCCACAGACTTGGATACATACATGTAAATTTTTCTAAACCTGGTTATTTTGATACTCACGGGATCTCTGCAGCTATTGAATTACTCGTCTTGCTTCTTTGGATGGTATGAATCTCCTTGCGCGCAGAATTATTTTGTTTACAATAGATCAAGAGAATTTAAACCAGGGAAGAACTTACTATGTCGCAACAACCATTCAATTCGGGTGATAAGTGAAATTTAAACAGATCTGCAGTTGAATCTCTACAACTTAAATTCATTGTGGGTTGACGGCGGAGGTGTGGGGGTGATGCGGTCTACTGGTGATTTTAAACGACTACTTTGATTGGTGCATGAGGTAGAAACTAATGCAGGATTTGGTATTGATTAGACCCTTAAATGCTCACAATTTGATTGTATCTAACGCTAAAATGTGCCATCATGTCACTCTCTTAGTGGGTGGATCGGGGATTGGGGATGTGCTATGAACATTTTCGTTGATGTACTTTTGAAAAAGCTTCTGACGCCAATCAATCTCACTGTACAATGCTATCATGGAAAAGTTGACTCGAAGGTGTGGCTCAAACCTAGGGAACCAAGAATGACTCAGGGTAAAACTCGACCGTACGGTTCTCTAATTAGGTAAAGACACATGACATTGAAGATTGGTGACCTAATTTGCATGTGTTAATTGAAGTTGAGACTTTTCCTATGTTATTCGTTCTAAAAAAAACCTTATATTTCCAGTTCTGAAAACATATCCAGGGTTGGTGATCGACGATAAACATATCGAGTGCTTTCTTCGGATTAGCTTCCTTGAAAAATTCCTGATGCCAAAAACGTATCGGGGATTAGCGACCAGGAATACTCTTTAGCATGGTCAGAATGTTCATTGTGATACCTTTATGTTTTTCCTCGATTCCGATAAGCGTGTTGGGTATCAGATATTGGTGATATCTTTTCTTTCTTTGTTAATGTCTACTCCCCTTGTCTTTTACCGATGCCAAAGGGGAATCGACTATCAACACTATCTTTATGCAATATTTCAACGCAAACAAAACTGCCTTTTGTCAATGCCGATGGGAATCGACACTTGGTGACTGGGGTTTCTCGAGTGGGTCTTTTCCTTATTTTAATTTCTTCCGATGTCGAATTTGAGCACGCCGGGTGAAGTGTTTTGGTTGTTGATTCTTTATTCAGGTGTTAAGACCTTTTAATTCATGGGGTTTCATAAGTTCAAACAAAACTGAATAGTTGATGAGAGTCATGATGATAAGCAAAGACAAAACATTTCTAAAAAATGAAGTCAAATCAGACAGAGCAAAGATCAAGTGGTACCCAAAAAGTAAAAAAATTGACATGGGCTTTTTAGGGTGTGTTGAGTTCTCAACAAATGGTGATTTACTAGGTGAAAGAAGAATATTTGTTCCTACCTTTGGTTTGGCTTATGCAAAAGTTGGTCAAGAACTTAATCTGTTTTTATCAAAGCCTCTTGTATCCTCGCATTTGAAATTCCCTGGTTGGTGCGTTTGGGCCTGCCTATGGGGTTTTCAACCTTTATTACACCTTCATTTCCTGCAACCCTGACCCATGCCCCCTTTTACAAGAGTCTAGAAAAGCATTCACTGGCACTAGGCCTTTTATTTACCCTTATTCACTTGCTACGGTGTTGCTCCACTACCAGAGAGCATCCATAGCCTTGGCGGAGTCACCCCGACATCACATACCTTGCTCCGCTGTCATCGAGCGTCCATAGCCCCGACGGAGTTATCTGCATACCTCTCATACTGTGCACTAATTTGATATGGTTGATTTTATTTCGGCATAATTCCCTGAGCGAGTGGAAGAGGAGAATGTATGTTATTTGCAAAATGAGATGGTTAAGGTGAAATTTTGCTAGCTCTGTCTCTGAGGTACATGTAGTCCTTTCCATATTACCATCTTTCCCTTAAGGTTTTACCAGACCACCAGACAGACATTTCATCACTTTTCCAAGGTTGTTCATCTACGTAGGTTAGATAGAGAACCCCTTAAAACAACCGCAGGTTCCTTAACGCTTCTTGTGTTGTATGTGAGCGATGAGTTAGGAACATAGTTCATTATATTGCATGAATTAAGGTCAACCATTGTCTTGCTAAAAAAAATCTTCAAAAGCACAAAAGTACAATAGAAAAATACAAAACAAAAAATGCATTTTGTAATCGACCTATCTAAAACAAACATCATGAAAACATAAACACAAAAATATTATTTATTTATTTAATGAAAATATTGTTTTAGGGCTTGGCCATTCACCGGGAGGGTGTCAGGTTCCTCCCTCAGATTCTGCAGTTGATACGTGCCTACCCCAATCTTCTCGGCCATCTGGAAAGGTCCGAGCCATAAATTTTGAAACTTAGAATGTTTTCCTTTCGTCTCATTTGCTCTATCCCATTTCAGGACTAAGTATCCTACTTCAAAATTCTTCTCCTTAGCGTTATGCCTATCAAACCACCTTTTCACTATCTATTGATGATATATAAACTTTTATTTTTCTTTCTCCCTCTCTTCTTATAGCATAAGGAGGGTATCAATTCTTTGTTGTAAGACCGATGAGGGATGTCCTCTCGAACCCTGAGCAAGTTGAAGAGATGGAATATATAGCCTGTTTGGGAGAATGGATTCCTGTTCGTATACCAGAAAGTATGGGGAATTCCCTATAGCTTCCTCGGGTGTAACTCTATCAGCCCATAAAGCATTATGAATTGAACTATGTCAATTCCTTTGGTTATATGCAACTGTTTTCTTCAATATCCTCACTAGTTTCTTATTAGTTGATTATGCCACTCTGTTCCCCTGTGGATAGTAGTTTGCAGAGTATATGATTATAATTCCTTTGTGTAGGGAAAAATCTGTTAATAAGGTGGAAGAAAAGTAAGTTTCATTATTAAAAACAAGGACGGAGGGCACACCGAACCTTGTGATCAGTTGTTGTTCTATGAATTGGATCAACACCTTTTCGTTTACATGAGTCAGAGGGATGACGTATACCCATTTTGTGAAATAATCTGTGGCATTTAGTATGTATCTATGTTGTTTTGAAGAGATCGATTTGATCTATCCTATGATATATAACCCCCATTCCTTGATGGCCTGGAAACGACCACCGATTGGAGTGGGACAGATGCTCTCTTCTCCCTCCCTGCGCTTATTTGACAAGTCTTACAGTTTCTAGCGTATGTGTGAGTGTCCTTGAATAGAGTAGGCCAATAATATCCAGATCTCAATATTTTATGAGAAGTGGTGTTTCCTGCGAAATGTCCACCAACATGACCATCATGGAGCTCCTTTAGAACTTTGTTTGCATATTCACGTTCAAGGCATCTTAAAAGTACCCCATCGCAATTAACATGAAATAAGACCGAATTTATGAGGCGATATTGTGCAGATCTTTACCTGAGGGATCTCCTTTCCCTAGGGTTTAGGTTTTCTGGGCAAGTCCCATGATGCATAAGATAAGTCAATTTCTCATACCAATATTCATTCCCTGGGGAGACGTATGAAGCCTCACCACACCATAATGCCAATTCATTCTCCCATCCAGGGTCTTCATTTACTTGGTCCTGGGCTTCAACTGCCAGTTTGCATAACCCTTGTCCTTTAACCAATTTAGTAGGTTTTTTTATCTATATCAAATTCTTGGACTAATGCCATACAATTTCCTCTTCTTTCCCCCATCTCATGTTGATTAAATAGGGAATGGACTGCAGGGTGAAGCACGATGACTTTGGTATGGTTCTTGAGGATGTAAGATCTGAAGTGTTTTACTGCCTTATATACCGCATAAGCCTTCTTATCTATAGCAGGGTAATTTAGTTTTCCCCCTTGGATATTAGTGCTCATGAATGATATCAAGGCCTCATTGTTTTCATCATCCTTCTGAGTTAATACTGCAACTAACGATTGGTCGAAGGTGAAAGTATAGAGGAAGAAATCTTTGTTGAAATCGAGACTTCACAACACTAGGGCTTGAGATATTGTAGTCTTAATCTTGTTGAAAGCCCTTTTTCGTTCATCATCCTACTTAAATTCAACATCTTTACGAATAATTTTTTGTAAGGGTTTGATAGTTTCAGCGAAATCGAGGGTGAATTTCCTCACAAAATTGATTTTCCCAAAGAATGATTGCATAACCTTTTTTTGTGAGGTAATGGAAG
>ML808286.1:143443-155295 GCA_009831015.1 Picea engelmannii
TTGGAAGGGTTTCACTTTAGGTTTTAATGGGATAGTGTGTTGAATGATGTGAGTATCATTAGTTTTCAGATCTTGGTAGGACCAAACAAAAACATCTTGATATTGTCTGGAAAGTTTGAGATAGGCCTTCCTTTCCTCTTTAGATATTCTCTTGCCGAAATTTATGTTTTTGGGGTTTTTCGAGGTTCCTAAATTTATAGTTTTGTGCATGGGACAAGAACTCTCCGTCTTTGCATTCTTTGACCCTTTAAATCTTTCCCTTAGGTCAAAAAGGTTTTCTAAATTGGCTATTCCCTTCGGTATCGTGTGAGACCTTGATTTGTCAACCGATTGATCTGTCTAAGGATCGATTTCTACTGATTGTTGCTGGAATACTTTGTCGTCAACAACCAAGTCTTTAAAGTTATACTGATTGGTCAAAAAGTTTATGATATGTTCATCTCCTTCAAAGACCTTCCAATTAGAAATATTGTTGGGCACCGACGATTTGTAGAGTAGCTCCAAAGTGAACTAGGAGGCTTCATAATCTTCTAGAGGTGATAGCCTTGAGGAAACGATGGCCAGGGAATCAACACAAATGTTCTTTTTTTTGGGGATCGATGTAATGTTAAAGGATTCAAAATGCTCTATTAGCCTGTGCACTTCCTGTTGGTAATTCCTCAGGTGTGGAGAGTTGCAATTTATAGTGTTCTTTACTTGTCTAACGATGATTTTAGAATCTCTGAAAACCTCCAATTCTTTAACATTTAAGTCCATGGATTTCTTTATCCCTTGAAATAGAGCTTCATACTTGATGGTATTGTTTGTGCATTTGAACTCTAGTCTACAGGACAATAAATGTCGTTTACATCTTGGATCAATGAGGATGCACCCTTCCCCTGACCCTTCTTGTGATTTAGATCCATCAAAGTATAAGGTCCAAACTTGTGGGTGAAACCTATCAGCTTCCCCTTTTTTGTAACTTTCTTCCCCTCTTCTTGTTTTCTCCGTGATTTCTAATGCAAGTTCTTGACAGAAGAGGGTTTCCTCTGCCGTCGTTGCCAATTTTTCTTGAAAAATCATTTCATATTTTTTAGTAAGAGGGACATCAGATGAGAGGGGGGAGAAATTTCCGAAATAGGAGTCACAAGAATAATTGCCTGGCATAGGGAAATTTGTCTATGAGGGTTCATTGAGGGTTTCTAAGTCAATGACAATATGTTTTAGATATATTTCCCTATCGATCCTGATCATATTCCTGTGTCTCTTTAATGTAATCCAAAGGTGAGCACAGTCTATACTAAAGTATCGATTTAACTTCTCAGACCAATCTTGACTTAATAATAATCCATAAGCTTCTCGGATATCTACTACAATGATGTCAATTACTAACAAAAATTTAGGGTGTGTCGCTATTCTGATCATTACATCTTTGAGCTCTCCTATAACCTCCACCTGGGTTCTGTCTAATTGTATAACATGTTTATCTCTTTTGATAGGGATTGTGTTTAATTTTTTGCAAATAGACAATGGCATAACATTGGAGGATGCTCCCGAGTCAACCAAACAATTATGGAAGTTTCTGTGAAGAATTCAAATGTCAAAAGGAATGGTGGGACAAAAGGTTTCTTGTCTTCAGAGAAGGCATTCACAGTTTGTTTATTTCTTAAATATGTGGGAGTTAGATTTCCTCCTTGCTCAGTGCTTGTCTTGGGGTTTTCTACTGATTTCAATGCTTGTAACAAAAAGTCCTTTTGCTGAGAGATTCTACACATGTACATGACTGATACATTTGCCTTCAACTTCTTCAAATATTCTACTATGTTGTAGTCCATCTTGGACGATTGTCATGTATGGATGTTTATAGGGTTTCTTCGGGGAGAAAAAGGTGCTTTCGGGTGATCAGGAGCTAGTTTTCCTCCCAAAGTTTGGATCGTAGTAAGGTCGTTTGAGACAAGTTGACCCCTACTTCGTATTTTCATAGCCAAGACTTCTGTGGGTGGTTCTTGAACCTCAAATAGGTCATCGGAAGGCATATGTAGATCATGGTCCCATATAAACATGGTTGTTTCTTCTGGTGGATCAACCTCTTCATGATCAGAAACATTCATAGTTGAGTCGTTCGATTGTTCGGTTAGGGAGACTTCATCTAGAAATTGATTGGCCATAAAATTCATGGCATGTACCCATTGAGGACAGTCTCTTTCAGAGTGACTCTTTTGATGATAGGTACAGAAAGAGTCGAATGCTACATTTCCCATATCGATGTTTAAGTTGGTTGGGGGAGGCTCAATTTCTTTGAAAGGAGGATTTCTTTAAAAAAAGGGCTTATAGGGCCTCTCGCCTTGGTTTCTCTCCCCTATACTTCTCTTCATGTCTATGATTTTGTTTGACAACTTCTTGACCATGCGTTGTAGGTCCTCTATGTCCCCACTTACCTTTTCAGGACCTTGTTATGTTTGTTTCCCTGGGGGTCTAGTCAGTAGTAGTCCTCTCCTGGGAGGAGGTTGAAATTCTTTTATAACTAACGAGACCTGGCCTTCTTTACATCCCTTCATTTGAAATTATATCATTTTGGCTTCTTCAAAATTCTCAGCTAAAGTTGGTTTGGCAGCCCTTTTCACAAACATTGAAATAGAAGCTGGGAGAGCATTAGCGTATACTTCGATTTGAAACTCCTAAGTAGGTTTAGCTTTGGGTTGGAATTTGTTTAAGATAGTGGAAAATCTTTGATTGAAGTCTTTAACCCTCTCCTTTGAACTCATGGTGGCGGCGAAAAATTCGGCCATCAAATCTCCTATAGTGGTTTCTTCTACAAATTTATCTAGAAAATCCTTTTGAAACTTCGTCCAACTAGTTATGGATCCTACAGGTAAGTTAAAATACCACATGGAGGCCGAATTCTCAAATTTGTAGGGGAATATCCTGCATACTACATCTTCATGTTGGACATTCATCAGTTTGATAGCTAGTATGACTTTTTTGATATGGTCTTCAGGGAATCCTAAGGTTTCAAGGTCAAATTTAGGTAGTAACTTCTCTGGATGTTGGGGAAGGTTATGTACTCGTCCAGGGATGGCCAAAGAATCTCTGACCAACCAAGGTTGATTATTCTAAGGTGGGTTTCCCCTTTCTTCATTATGGTCATTGTTTTCTTCCATGTCTTCAAATCCTGAAACTGAGCGTTCTGATTTAAACCCTTCTTCTTCCAAAAAATCGTTGGGTTCAGAGAAGTTGTCGGCTGGTGTTTCAGGGATTATATTAAGAGGATGTTCAAATTCAGTGAGGGATAAATCTATCAGGTATTCTATCGTGTACACAAAGACCTGGTTGGGGGACTCGACCACTGGTCTGTTTATTTGTTTTCTTCGAGGAAGTAATGGGGCTAAGGGAAATGCACCGATCTGTCAGGCGTACACTCTTGTGATTCTTCTGAATTGGTTCAATTCCTCATGAGGAAGAGCGTAATGTATATCAAGGATTCCCTACCACAGGCCTAGTAATAATACATTAACCTACTGGCATTCAAATTATTGACAGAGACACAATTTATCAGAAGAAAACAGGCATGCAATAAACGATCGCAAGAAAAATAGTTTCATTAACCCTAATCATCAATCACATATTAACACGACGATTTACTTTCATAATTAAAGATAAGAACTATAAAACATTGAATCATATAACTTATCAACAAATTTATAATCTCTTACTTGTTACAACATCCATTCATGAGATGAAATCAAAAATAATTCTTCTCCACATCCAATCATACACACTTTTGATGAAAAACACAAACTTGTCTCTGGTCCTAAACATGACTTCTCAATTAAGGCATCTCTGAAATAGTTATTTACAAATCCAAAAAATGAGGGTCTTTGCAACAACCATCAACCCTTGGTAACAGGTCGATCCTCCTATTTATAACATACTATTAACTAAAAATAACTATTAAAGTGTAGCTAAGTAAAACAAAACTTTTCACATGGCACTTTCTTCAACAACTCAATCATAAACATATAAATTAAAATCCATATTTTCCACTTTGAGAGGCAATATTTCTTCTATCACTATTTTCCCCTTTGGACTTCCCAGAAGTAACCTTTGGTTGATTTGAACCTTGAGGCTTAATCTCACTAATAACATGTGAACAATCGTCCTTTAGATGCATACACGAGGACACTAATTTTGATGAGTCATTTGAAGGAGATGAAGGGGAGGCAACAAATTTACCTTTGTCTTGCACATGGAGGAAATTGATTTTAAGTCGTTTGCTAGGACGAGAGGACTAAATAGATGAATGCACAGGGGAAATTTGGACATTAGGATTTACAGTGGGAGGAGGAGGCAATGACAAGTTGGGCCAACCATGATGGTGAGAGACTGTCGGATCGACAATCTCCTTCCATCCATCATTTTCAGGAACTTCTCGTTCCATGGATACATGAGGAGGCACATGAATACTAGGGATATTTTGAGGCTGAAAGGGAGGTCTCTCTTGTCGGGGTTGAACTGTCCCTTTCCCAATCCAATCAAAGAACCCAACTTGAAACAACTGGTTCAACTCCTGGGGGTTAGCATCAAGATGAATTGAGAATCTAGGCCTTCTAGGCCCTCTATTCTAGTTACCTCTTCATCTATTGTTTCTGACATGACTACCTCTACTAAAGAAACTCATCATGTATGCATTAATTCATTAGTAAATATCCCTCAACTGATCCGTAAAGATCTTTTAAAGATAATGGTCGAGTTTTAAAAACATGAGTTCATTTACCATTTAAGAAACCGATGAAATAGGAAGAATTAATGATGAAACATGGAAGCCATATAACATATACAGATCTAGAAATAAGCACAAAGAAACAACAAACCATAACAACAAAAATTGATAACGGAGTTCGGCAATCTCGCCTACATCTCCGAGCCTTTGTCTCAGTGGGTGAGGTTTTCTTACTTCTCTTCAAATCTTCAAAAGTACATCATAAAAATTCCAAATGGATTACAAACTGATTTGGATGTGTTCCGGTAGATCTCAAGAATCCATCACAACAGACAACACTGAAAACGGATGAACGAAGCTCCCAGAAATGGCCCACAAAGTTGCTCTCCTCAATGGATTTCCTGCATAAAAATGGCTTTGCCTTAACAATTCATCAACATTTTCTTGTTTTGAACCCCTTTAAGGCTGCCAAAAACCTCTATTTTATATAGGCTTGAATTTGGCAACAAACTCCCAACTTCCCCCCAAGATCTGGCCTCAGAAAGAGCTCCAGATCCTCTAATAATGGAGAAAATCTCCCAAATCTGGCTGAAAAATCAATTAAAAATCTTATAATAAAGTTGAAAAACCCATATTTGGAAAATAATAGGGCGCAACCCCCTTCACGCGGGCTCTTGGTCATATGGGCGCCCTCTAGGTGTCCATGGCTAGTGCTGGCTTGCTTTCCCCCTTAATCGTCGGCCCCTGGTCATGTGGCTTGGCCATATGCTTGCCACCTATACCTCCACACACCTTCAACAATAACTAGCCTCTGGTTCCTAGCTCCTGGTCACGCCCTTGGTCGACAGGGTAGCCCAACTGACCGGGCGCTATCCCCATAATCGTGCTAAGGTATAACACAATGGCATATGGTAAATGGATAAGATTGGGGGCTGGACTGTAGGCATTAACTGCGCGCCATAATTTAAGAGCACAATCATACTGTAACAATTGTATGGTAGAATTTCACTAGGGCTATATCACATGGGCTATGCGCTGGAGTGTCCGCGCCAACGGTTACATGGAAAGGTCCTATGCAAGTGCGTCAGAGGATGGGGCTTAGCCCTGACCCTATTCTCCACAAACAGTACACAACTTACACTTTAAATATTACATTGGGACTATAGGTTACAAGGAACACTATGGGTGGGCTGTTATCCCAGCCCTGCCAAGTCACTCGCCTAGACCGAAGGTCACGGGTTCGACTCCCGTGGAGTCACATAAAACTTTTGCCCATACATCCAACGAAGAGGTGCCACGTGGTAGCCCAATACTGGGCCACATGGTACCATTCCATTTTCCAACCAGTATTCATTGTTTCAACCAATCATTTGACCACATTTGCACTTGCCCACGTCAGCACCATGCCAACTCAGTTGTACGACCGTGCCACGTGTCACCCTTGCAGTGGTGCCATGTGTCACAAAATGACTGGTCCACCTGTCAACAAAATCTGTCGAATCAGCATGCCACTGTACCTTCCACATCATTGTACGATCGTACAACCTGTACAGTCAGCTGCCACGTCAGCACTGTACGGACTGTACAGTCAACAAAATTTTCCCTGTTTGAAAAAACAATCAGATCGCGATATCTTTCGCATACAATGTCTGTTTGATCTCGTTAAAGTTGCATTGGGTTCATAATGATGAGGCCTGCACACATGTCCATTTTGAAGTGATTCTGAGAACTTTGATTTTTAGGCCTTCCTGGACCCATTTTGGTTATGGGATCCATTTTAGATCACACCTCCCCACTAAGACCTTTTGGTCCTCCAAAAGGTTACAAAATTGAGCTTACTGATTACATACTCATAAGGATAAAACAAAACACTATGTTGTACACAATTATGTTATAACAAATCATCATTACAACATGTGTGATTACATTAATGGAAGAAAAATACAATGAAGATGTGACATCCACTTATGGAAAAACCAAGTGAATGGTTTCTTTCCTTCATGTTTTTCCTCTTGCTTTGCTGATATTGTCTCTTCCTTTGTGAGTACATGCATAATCCTTTTTTCCTTCTTTGGACGAAGCTCTGGATTAAGCTTCCAACATTTAGCCTTTTGATGTCCACCCTTGTTGCAAAAAGTGCAGTGGTTTTTTGACATCCAAACTTGTTTTCCCTTCTCTTTCTTCCATTGTGGAGTTGAATATTTATGTCGTGTCTCCTTCCTGGTCGACATAAATTTCCTATACAAAGATTGTCTCATCCAACACTTGGCCACACAATGCTTGGGTGAATGAAAAAACATACAAGGATACGTATTCCACAAGTTTTGAATTACATGATTATGATTTTTATAATCAAAAATAGATTTGGAACAACCATGACCATTATTCCTTTCTTTATTATCTTCACTTTTATTTGGATATGACTTGCATTCACTATCACCATCATGGAGTGATACACCATCACCTTTCGTGAATTGTTCCCGCAATGACTTAAGCTGGTTATTTGAATCATCACTTGCTTCCAATGTTTTGGAGCATTCTCCAATCTCCTCATATCCTAATCCTAAATAACGAGGTCTTTCCAAAACCTCTATGGGATTAACGATACCTTGAGCCTTATTTCCAAGGCCATTTCCTTCATAACCCATCTCGGTTAGCAATTTCAAACCTATACCTCTTGTATGTTTTTCAAATGAACCAAAAGAACCATATTGATGGGGACATTGCGAAATTGATGAATGATTTCCACTGCATACCTCAGAGATGATTTCTGAATTGGGTGTAGAAGGCAATTCCTTCAATTCTTCTTTGCTTTTGTCATTCTCTTAAAGACAATGGTTGAGTTTTAAAATCATGAGTTCATTTACCATTTAATAAACTCATGAAAGATGAATAATTAATGATGAAACATGGCAGCCATATAATATATACAAATCTAGAAATAAGCACAAAGAAACAACAAACCATAACATAAAAAATTGATAACGGAGTTCGGCAATCTCACCTACGTCTCCGGGCCTTTGTCTCAGTGGGTGAGATTTTCTTATTTCTCTTCAAAGATTCAAAAGTACATAATAAAAGTGTCAAATGGATTACAAACTGATCTAGATGTGTTCTGCTAGATCTCAAGAACCCATCACAACAAACGCCACTGAAAACGGATGAACGAAGCTCCCAGAAATGGCCCGCAAAATTGCTCTCCTCAATGGCTTCCCTGCATAAAAATGGCTTTGCCTTAAAAATTCATCAGAATTTTCCTATTTTGAACCCCTCTAAGGCTGACAAGAACCTATAGTTTATATAGGCTTGAAGTTGTCAACAAACTCCCAACTTCCCCCCAAGATCTGGCCTAAAAAAGAGCTCCAGTCCTCCAATAATGGAGAAAATCTCCCAAATATGGTTGAAAAATCAATTAAAATCTTATAATAAAGTTGAAAAACTCATATTTGGAAAATAACAGGGTGCATCCCCCTTCATGTGGGCCCTTGGTCATATGGGCACCCTCCAGGTTTCCATGGGCTAGCGCTGGCTTGCTTCCCCCCTTAATTGTTGACCCCTGGTCATGTGGCTTGGCCATATGGCCGCCACCTATACCTCTACACGCCTTCAACAGTAGTTGGCCCCTGGTTCCTAGCGCCTAGTCATGCCCTTGGTCAGTGGGATAGCCTGACCGACCGGGCGCTATCCCTGTAACCGCGCTAAGGTATAACACAAGGACATATGGTAAATAGATAAGACCGAGGGCTGAACTGTAGGTATTAACCGCGCATGCCATAATTTAAGAGCATGGTCATACTGTAACGATCATATGGTAGATTTGCGTTAGGGATATATCACATGGGCTATGCACTGGAGTGTTCGCACCAACTGTTACATGGCAGGGTCCTATGTAGGTGCATCGGAGGCTGGGGCTTAGCCCAGCTTTATTCTCCGCCGACGAGACACAACTTACACTTTAAATATTACATTGGGACTATAGGTTACAAGGAACACCGAGGGTAGGCTGGTAGCTCGGTCTTGCCAAGTCACTCGCCCGGACTGGAGGTCACAGGTTCAACTCCCGTGGAGTCACATAAAACTTTTTCCCATACATCCAATGGAGGGGTGCCACGTGGCAGCCCAAATTTGGGCCACGTGGAACCATGTCATTTGCAAACTAGTATGCCATGTGTCAACCAATCATTCGACCACATTTTCACCTGCCCACGTCAGCACCATGCCAACTCAGATATACAGATGTGCCACGTGTCACCCTTGTAGTGGTGCCACGTGTTACAAAATGACTGGTCCACCTATCAACAACATCTATCTAGTCAGCATGCCACTGTACCTGCCACATCTATGTATGGTCGTACAGCCTGTACAGTCACCTGCCACGTCAGCACTGTACAGACTGTAAAGTCAACAAAATTTTGCTTGTTTGACAAAATGAACAGATCATGATATATTTCGCATACAGTGTCTGTTTGAGCCTGTTCAAGTTGTGTTGGGTTCGTAACAATGAGGCCTATGCACATATCCGTTTTGAAGTGATTCTGAGCACTTTTATTTTTAGGCCTTCATTGACCCATTTTGGTTCTGGGATCCGATTTGGATCATTAACTAATCATACATGACATTATGTTTATATGAAACAAATTTTTGCTCATAAATTGACATAAGACCCATGCAAATCAATCCATAATCAATTATTTAATAATTTCCAAGTGAGCAGGGGGTGGAATAGGGTTGATGGGACATTTGGAGGGATTGTAATGAGCGAAAAAGTGGTAGCATGACAGGGGATAAAAACATGAGTATTGCTCAACAATTTATTAAATAACTAATTGTGTAATCAATACCAAAAATATCAGTTGCCACCTATTTCTATGTCATATCTTCACAACCATACAAAGTTTTTAATTTGTTTTATAGAAAAGGGCATGTAAAAATGAAATTGGGATCATGAGGGGGGTCTAATGAGTGAAAAAGTGATAGTATGAGAGGGAATAATGCATATATTGTTAATAAAAAATAAATCAAATCAAACAACAACCATAACTCTGTTCAGACCCCACAATCCAATAAGCATCCACTTTAAAAACCAAAACCGTTTAACTGTCCCTTATTTATAGACATAATGCTTACTGAATTCAAATAAAAGACAATTCATATGCCCAAAATACTTCAATTATAGTATCCTTCACATCTATACAATATCTATGCAACATTATAATAACATCATTTCCAATTCCATAATTATAACCCTTCGAGCCACAGTCTTTCACGTTCCAAAGCTAACCCTTTTCCTTTTAAAACAAAACAGAAAAATGCACAGTGATTCCAACCATCCACATCCCATAATTATTTCTTAAACTTAAATACGAATAGGCCCAATATTAATCTCCAACTGTCGACTTTCCAACACTTTTTGACATAATTTATTTGCATTAAAACTCATAATTGGGCCCCGATTCAATCACACACGAAAATTTATATATATAATCAACCCAAGTCTTTATTCGAAAATAACATTTAATCAATAACATGCAACTCTGAGCTTGGTATTCTTGAAAATTGAACATGTAAAAACTTCCTTTAGAAGAAATGCCCAACAAAAGACAGAGCCAAATAATGCCCAAGGAGAAATAGAACCAAGTCATGCCCGAGGAGGAATAGAGTCGAGCACACACATGTGTCTTTAATCTTTGACGAGACCAAGATTGTGTTAATATTTAACACAATGAGGGAAGTAAGAACAAATAGCTTGACCACATGAGATAGTCTTTGTGACATAGACAGTTCATGCCCTTTTTTTTATTGCAGAGAGGTAACACGAGATGGCTCAATCAAGAAAGAGTCTTTGAAAACACAGATACTCGTGCCCCCTTTTTTTTTAAAACAAGTTATCATAGAGAAGTAACAATGGATAATCAAGGAATAGTCTTTGAAGAAATAGAGAGCCCGTGCCCTTTTCCAAATCCACCACAAACATTTATAACCTTTAAAAATATTGACAGTAAGGGTTACCAAAACATAACAGTCAGCTACCCAACGAAGATGAGAAGAAGTGAATACTCAAAATACTGTGAAGAGAATGCCCGAAGAGAAACAAAACCAACCCAATCATAAACGAACTTCCATTTAAAATTTTGAGTGATGCCCAAGACCCGACTGTGCAACTCTTTCAACAACAGTAATAGTGAAGGCAATGCCATGACAAAATATAGCTCGAGGTTCAGCCAAAATGAAGCAAGAACACTCCAACACTTAATAGTTTGCATTGCAACCCAGAGGAATGAAACATACCAACCATTGAGAGGAAAAGGAGTGACAAGAATTCAACACCAAGACTGGTTGTAAAACCCACGCACCAAAACTCAGATCTTGTTACACCATTATCATAATTTTCCACAGAGAACCAGAGTAAAACCCCAAGCTGACCGACATGTTTTAAACCAATAAACCAATGCATAGGCTATACAACAAGAATACAAATTTCTTTTCTTAAAAATGCCAACAATCTAGAGTATTCACAGAAGAAACCATAAGCACAACATTGATACACAATCAAAACTTAAGAAAAACGCAGACCTCATGCAATTCTGAGCCAACAAATCAATTCATAACACAGAGGGACCATCATGGATGGAAAATAAAGGAACCATACCTGGAAAAAATCGCTTGAGGGAAGAGTTGGATTGTATGTTCCTTTCAAAACCATAAATTGTAGAGCATCAACAACCACCATAGCTGAAAAACCAAATGCAAGTATGGCTAGGGTGACGGGCTCAAGGGTGGTTTCGTTGCTTCCTTCCCCAACCCCATTCAATTCAACATACAAGCCATCCCATCCACCATAACATTAACCATTAATTCAAACAAATATCCCATTTCTATATCCATTGCATAGTGCACCACCCGAAATCATATCAAAACTTTAACAAAAACCATATGATATAACGTTACCACATATGCCTCACACATAATCCTTTAATCAAAGCTCGTAATTATAGCAGCAAGGTTTATACACCTTCTTTTGTCACCACATATAACCTTAAGTCATGTTCATAGTTTTTTCCTTTTTGTTTAAGCTCCCATATCATCCTTTTGCATATGATCATATGTAAAATAATCAATCAATGTTTAATGCATAACATAACACCTATAAAAA